>JASDQU010102831.1:758962-777429 GCA_032191745.1 Picea mariana
TAAAAAAAAAAAAAAAAAGAGGGGACATCAATATTTAAGATTATTTGAAAATAAAGCATAGTGACATAAAAAAAAACATACATGAGTTAGCTAAGAACCAAAACAAATGATGAAAGCAACTCAAAAAATCGTGGGAAGAGAAATTATGTGGAAATTATGAAATTGAAATATGTAATTGTAAATCAAAGAAAGGTTAAAATGTTGTATTAGGAATTGAAACTTTACATTTCAAAAAATACAAAAACAACAAATAGAAACCAAGAAGAGAAATTATGTGGAAATTATGAAATTGAAATTTGTAATTGTAAATTAAAGAAAGGTCAAAATGTTGCATTAGGGATTGAATTTCAAAAAAAATAAAAACCCCTAAAACATTTTAGAAAGGTAGAAAGATAGATGTGAATGTAACATCTCGCTCTTGCACACACTGAGTGAACTTATTTTTTAAGACACTTGCTTGCAAGTGATCCTGATTATTATATTATTGGTCATTCGATTGTGATTATGACACATTATGGATTGATGATATGTTAATTTGTTGTAGTCATAGACAGGTGCTATTGACTAGGTTCTCCTTAGTGTACAGGACTTTGGACATTGCGGATGTTGAGGCATCGATGAAACCCCTTGGACTCTGGATCGAGTCAGGGAGTGGACTATTGGGTTTGAATTTTATTGATGTGACACATGTACATATGATTAGATGTTATGATGATCAATTATTGTTGATGACATGATTTGTTGATGGATGCAGGCTGACAATAGCTTGTCAACCAAACTTACATGTGGAGTAGAGCGGTCACGCAGGACAACTAGAGACTTGAGGGAGAGGTGTGGACAACAGCCCTACCACAGCCTACTAGCACTCTCGTCATGGCTCAAACTATAGGTTAACGATCACCTAGTTCGAGAAGACCCACGATGTCATGAGGGTAGACTGTGACAGTCACTCACGATGATTCTAAGGGGTGTGCAATAAGGCAGGGGCCTTATTCCTTAGAGGCCCTTAGTCTCCCACAAGATCACCTAGTGGAGTATTGACTCTAGGGGTTTTTTATGTCTACCAAGTCAATCAAGAGGCGAGTGGCACCCTTGGAGCATGTAGTGTGTCCTGAAGGGCACGTCGCACAAGGAAAACAGAAAGAGGTGAGTGGCACCCTTGGATCACGTAGTGCATCCTGAAGGGCACGTCGCACAAGGAAAACGAAAAGAGGTGAGTGGCACCCTTGGATCACGTAGTGCGTCTTGAAGGGAACGTCGCACAAGGAAAATGAAAAGAGGTGAGTGGCACCCTTGGAGCATGTAGTGCATTCTGAAGGGCACGTTGGGCAAGGAAAACGAAAAAATCTGAGTGGCACCCTTGGAGCACCTAGTGCGTCCTGAAGGGCATGTCATGATTTCAACGGGTAAGTGAATAAACCTAGTCGGCCTTAAAATGAATGATGTGATAAGTAAGATTTTAAAAAAAATTCCCTAATAAAAATGTAGCCTAGCCTAGTGAAATTAAAATCTAGGTCTAAGTAACACATGTGGTCAAAAATAATAATCATAATTAAACATATAACAAGAAAGGGGTAAGAAATTCAATTGAATTATTAAAATCAAATTGTAACGAGGGATTAAAAATTTAAAAGGGAAATGATTGTTTTATCTACATATGCTAAAAACAAAAGGGGTAAATGGTTGTTTTTCTACACTTGCTAATTTGATTTTAGTTAAAAAGGGAAAAGAGGGAAACTTAAAAGAAATAGGAAACTAAAGGAAAAAGGGGTAACATAAAGAAAAAGTTGAATGTCTAACTTAGTAAGGAATCTTGCCTAGGGAACTTGCTATTTTTTAACTCAACTAGGAATTAAGTAAGGCGTAAATCATTTAAGAAGTGTAAGGGAATTTTGGGACACCTAGGATTGTTTTTAGGAATGCTTTTAGGTGGGTGAGGAAAATAGGAATAATTAATTAATTAATAAAATTGAATTTCTGGTGCAACTAGGGGATGGGTGACATGTGTACGGGGGAGGTTTTTCCTAATTAATTAAATGAAAAACAAATTTAATGAGAAATTGGGAAACTAATTACTTGAAAACTCTATAAAAAGGATGGAGGAGGAGGAGTATGGATATCATTTTTATGCGTAACATTACGCTGTTGAATGTTTGTCTTGACTGAACTTCTCTTGTGAGAGTTGGGATACCTAGATCAGGTAACGAGTGGTAGCTTGACCTTGCGAGGCGAGTTGGGTGCTAGCGGTTCTCTGGTATTGTGTGTGTGGCCCCTTTACAGATCGGGGGGCTTAGGGGAAAGAAGAGTACCGTTAGCGTTGGTTGGGAGGTACCGGTGAGGTCACATCAATCCACAAGCGAGAGCTGGACGGAGTGCGCCTAGGACAACGACTCGGAGTTTTCACAATGACTACGGTACGCATGCGTATATTTTTCAATGTTATTTTAATATTGTTACTGCACTTTCATTAATGTACTTCCACTGTGTAGAGATTTTGTTTTACTCAACGTTTTATAATCAATGAACTTAATGTCATCCCAAACTTACACTTGCTTCTTTTTTAATTGATCCCCTTGGCGAACCCAACCCTGATTGCTAAGACTTTTAAGTGTTTGTTTTATTGATTATTATGAAGAGATTGTGTTTTATCTTCCATCCCTTATCCATTTAGTCATCAGTCTGTGCCTAAGCAGTCGTCCAGGAGCCAAATTGACGGTCGTCACTTCGGTGTTTAAAGACCTATAGATTCAAATACCCTACTTTTTTGTGCATGGATGATGAGTGAAGGATAAATTTTGCCCAATTATTTATCCCCGACTTATCTCTGCATTTTTATCTTACAATCAATCTCAGATCCTTGCATTTCTGAGAATGAGCATCTTTGCATTGGATTGTTTTTTTTTTCCGAATGATTTATCCTCGCGTCTTTGTGTTGAGTATCTCTACATTGAATGATTCATCTATGATTGATTGACATCTGATCTCTACATTTCCTATATGCAAATCTCTACGTCCTCCCCAAATTTTCTCTTCGATTATCGTTTTATAGATAGCTTTACCCCATGAATTTTTCTTGGTTCCCTACATCGCTTTTACTCCTCAATTTTATTGGCACAAAGCACAGCCTTTATTCCACGATTTACCCAGCGTTGTAAATGGAAAATCTCTGAGTTTTTGATGGTTCCAGCATTGAGGAATGGTGATTCTCTGATTTATTTGTTTTTGATATAGGTGATATATGTTGCAATAGTAACATTGTGATATCTAATGGATATCTAGATAATAGATATCTAATGAGTTGTTTGAATATTTAATGGATATTTGTAATAAACGTTGCAATAATGATAGTTAATTCCCTACGTTTTTAAAACTTCGCTTCCCTGAAATATAATTGATAAAACAACAATTTCTATCAATGATTGTGTTTACAACTTTTTCAATGCGATTTCTATCATATCATATATTTTCGACAGCGAAATCATATCATTTATTGCATTGCGATCTTGGCACATTAACAACTTTTTACACCATAAATTTTGGGTGAAATACCCAGTTCTGACACCGCGAATACACCCAGCCATCACCATTTTGTTTGATTGCATAGAATAGCAGTTGACAGCGAATTTATTAATGTTTATAGCGAATTATTTAATCATTGTGTGCATAATTGTATGACTGCATTTATGACAGTAAAACTTAATTGCATGATGGAGTTTTTGCTATGTATTAAAGGATAATGAATTTATTATAATTGTATCAATTAAAAGACAACGAATTATTATACTTGTTCCAGTTTAAATAGTGAAATTTTATATTTGTTTCAGTTGAAGGATAACGATGGATAGCCAATTTATATAAGTCTGTGTTTCAATAGATATTTATGCTTGCGTTTTCATATTGTTGACAATGATACACAGCGAAATTTATAATGCCATATGCCAACGATATATACATGACTAGCTCCTTATTTAGACAATGACCTATTTACTTTTGCGTTTTGTTTTGCAAACGAAATGGAACTTATTTAAGATAGTGATTGAATCATCTATCAGATAACGATTTGAAACATAGAATACCATTTTTTTTAGCATTTGTATAGACGACATTTTCCACTGGCAGCAAAACCAAGCCTAGTATTATTAGTGATTTGTGTGTAGATTACACAAGAACACATCCCCTAGTTGCATCCACCCCCTGAAAATTGTTAAATTACCTGAATGCGTCGATCATTCACCAAAACGTGCTCCCTGGCAACGTTCTCACCCTTCACAGTATTTAATTTATAAGAACGCGTAGAGATCCCCTTGGTGTTCCTCTGATAAGCGAAATCGAGGGCCAGCGAAGGGAATCCTGAGGCGTCTCTTGCGTGTAAGAGATCATGGAAGTGGGACAGTAACCCCTTCGTCTGAGTCTCGACACATGTCCCTTGTTTCATTCATCCCCATCCAATGTTGCACGTTTACTAAGTTATGTCTCTGGATTCTAGAATTCTAGTTTTTATTTATGTTTCCCATGCTTGAATCACCTGTTTTAACTTGTTATGTATAAGTTTATGAGTGTATTTGTCCCTTAGGATTTGTATTTTTCTTTGGGTAGGTTTTCCTTGAGCGACATCTCTCTTCAATTATTGATCAACGAAAGTTTTATTCTTTGACTTTCAATAAAAGTCTTCATTTGAAGGACTTCAACCAAGCCTTGATTTTGAGCCAAATTCCATCCATCTTCCTAGGTATGCTTTATCTATTTATTTCTAAGTGAACTATCTCCTTCCGTTGTCAATTAAATATTTAGGCGAGGTTGTTGCTAGATTGACTAAGTAATGAGATGACCCTTGTGCCTTGAATCCTAACGTGATGTATGATTGGTTAATTGAGTAGATTTTATGCGCTTCTATTAAATGTAGATGTATGATCGGCCATGATTGCATGGTCTTACGCCTGAAAGGTGACGTTGATTGATGAGTTATGTAACTAGTTGATGCATGAACGATGGAGTACTTGATTTGTTGCGCCACGAATAATTGGATAGCTTACTCTTATGCAATGAAAAATTTAGTGTTGATGAATGATTAAGTTATGGATTGATTGCGCATGCTGTATAAAGTTATGCATGTTTAATTTGAGTGGTTGGATCACTCGTGCCCCATGAAATAAATGTCGATGAAGGGTTGATTCATAAATGATTTTACTCATGCATTAATAATTATGTGGATGTGTTCTTGTTTAGATGTGATTACCCTTGCGCGCCATGAATAAGGTCGTTGGTGATCACGTCACGTGATAATTACGATGTGCTAACCTGCTACGCTAATTATGTTTATGTATCAATGTCGTTCGTTGATGCACTGAATGTATCGCTAGTGATTCCTCGATGAGTAGCTGGTGATGCTTTGGAATTTGATGTTGTTGAGTAGGCATTGTTGTGTTCTTGTGTTGATTAATTGTTGTCGTTGTTGTCTTCCTTCTTAAAGAAAAAAAAATGTTTTTACATTGCGTCACATGCAGTGGTAACGATGGGGTCATTACATATGGTATCAAAGCAGGTTCAACCCTACGACTGTGGATCTTCAGGCTTTCCACTTCAGTAAACCCTTGAGTATTAACCTAGACCTAATTAAAACCTTAATGTATCCATGTGGTGATATCGATAGAGGTTGACACAGAGGTTTGTGGCATGGTGTTGTGGAAGGAGGTGCGACACCTCCAGAGGTGCCTACACCCTGGGAGTCTAACCCCCAAGGGGAAGAAAAATTCCTTGGGATGGATTCGATTATTGTAAGGGATGATGATGGTATGACAAGGTCCTTCCAGAAATTGTCATAGGCCTTGTTTCAACATCTGTACTGAGATGAGTCTAGGGAACCTATACCCCTGAGGGTCCACAATGCACCCAGCCAGTACCATTAGTATTCACTGCGAACTCGAGAGGGTTAAATTTCCTGAGTTCTTTGGTGCCCCAAACGGTGCATCCACTGAGGCATGGTGGTTGAATATGATGATGTGCTTGCACTTCGCGAATATACTTCCAACACGAAGGTCCGCATGGTGATCTTCAACTAAAGGGGAGAGCTCTTCTATGGTGGAAGGCATTCCTGCTGGATTTGAACATGGTCGTCGAAGATGTGTCATGGGAACTGTTCGGGGAACAGTTCCAAGAGAGGTATCTTTCTGAGGAATTCGTTGAGCATCGAATCAACGAGTTCAACACCTTGCGATAGGGCGGCCATATAGTGCCCGAGTATGAGTCCATTCTTGGAGTTGCTTCAGTATTCTTCATGCAAAATTACCAAGAAACTTAAGGTCAACAAGTTTATGTTTAGCCTTAATGTTAGGATTTAGCTTCTACTTCGGGTACCATGAATATTGGACTAATGAAAGTGTGTTGGAATGTGGGAAGCCACATTACCAGCATGACTACCCAGTGGAGAGGATCAGAACACCTGGGTCAGTCAGACCCACTATCGTGGGAGATTTGGGCAAGGCCCATCAGATTCATACAGTGGTGAATAACCACCAGGCAGAGCACCAATTGATTGTGCTCAAGACGTCAGGTACCATCGTTGACCATACCCTTAGGATTTGATAGACCCAAGTGCTTCAGAGAGTTTCATTTCTGGTGCAGCTCTAAAAAGAATTAAGGTAAAGGCAGTCGAACAAGATGAGTTTAGCTTTGTAGAAATGGCTTCTGGAGCCAAATAGAAGGTTGGTGGGTAGGTGACGGGCTGTAGCCTTAACCTGGGAGAGTTTGTCACATGACCAACCTGCACATCACTATCTTAGGATATTATGATGTCATGATCAGTATGGACTGATTGGAATCGCATGAGGCGATACTCAACTGTAATATGTGATGGTTGAGCTTGGTCAATGATGAGGGAAAGGGACGCGTGATTGTAGGTTGGAACTAGGGAGTCTCCCTGAGGTTCATCTCTTCCTTGCAACTACGGAAGAGCATGCGCAAAGAATCTAATCTTTATGTGATCCTTGCGTTAAAAGAGATGGGAGTAGCGGAAGGTCTAGAACACCTTCTTGGGGTGAGAGAGTTTGTGGACGTCTTCCCTGAGGAATTACCTAGGATGCCACCAGAGAGAAAATTGGAATTTACCATATACCTAAAATCAGGGACTAAACTGATAGCAAGAATGCCTTATCAGATGTCGACCCCAGAGTTACAGGAGTTGAGAATGCAACTGAAGGAGTTGTTGGACCTAAGACTTATACGTCCAAGTGTGTCACCGTGGGGTGCGCCTGTTATTTTCATACGAAAGAATGATGGGTTGTGGATACTTTGCATTGACTATCGTCAATTGAATAAGGAAATGATCAAGAATCAGTATATGTTGCCAAGGATTGATCATTTTTTTGATTAGATGAAGGGTGCGACGGTGTTTTCAAGGATCAACTTGAGATCAGGGTATCACTAGTTACGGATCAAGGAGGATGACGTCCCTAAGACCTCCTTTAAGACGAGGTTTGGACATTATGAGTTTATTGTTTTACCATTTGGACTGACGAACGCCCTAGGGGTATTTATGAGTTTGATGAATGGGGTGTTCTGTGAGTACTTGTACAAGCTCGTCCAAATATTCATTAACGATATTTTGATTTCTCTTGGATGATGGAGGAGCATGACAAGAACTTGTGCTTGGTACTACAGTGTTTGCGAGACAATAAATTGTATGGGAAATTGTCTAAATGCTCGTTTTATCAATCAAAGATTCACTACTTAGGGCATGTCATCTCCAACGAAGGTATCGTTGTGGATCCAGCAAAGGTCAAGGCTATTATGGAATGGCCTACGCCAACGAATGTCCCAGAAGTGCGCAACTTCATGGGTTTAGCAGGATATTATCAACGGTTCGTCGAGGGTTTTTCGAAGATAGCAAATCTTATTACGAAATTGCAGAAGAAGAACAAGAAGTTTGTTTGGACCAAGAAATGCGCGGAGGCATTTTAGAGGATCAAGGAGTTGTTGATGACAACACCATTACTAAAGGTCCCTGACATGGACACAAACTTCTTGGTATGCACTGATGCATCCAAGGAAGGCTTAGGCAGAATCTTGATGCAAGATGGTCGAGTGATCGCTTACATCTCGAGAAAGTTGAGAAGGCATGAGGAGAACTATGCAATGCACGATTTGGAGTGGTTAGCCATTATTTTTTCCTTGAGAGTTTGGAGACACTAACTTATTGGACTAAAATTCGAACTAAAAACAAACCATTGTGGACTACATCACATCTTTACGCAAAGCGACATGAACGCGTGACAATGGCGTTGGTCGGAATTCGTTAGCGAGTATGATTTCGAGATTACTTACATAAAGGGAATAGTGAACAGAGTGGTTGATGCATTGAATCGGAGACTGCGCGTATTTTCGGTGATGCCTCTTCAAACGAATCTACATGAAAAGATTAGAATACAGTGCAATGATGACTGGTACAAAGAGGTCGAGGATTTTATCGAACAAAACACAATGATGGTACCAAGATTTGAAGGATTTATGTTGGACAATGACGGATTATTGAGATTTAAAAATCGAATTTACATATCGCCCAACGACGTGTTGAGGGGCTTGATCCTAAACGAGGCTCATGGAGCAGTATACATGGCTCATCTTGGAGTCACGAAGGTGAGGGTAGACCTTAAAACCCTTATTCTTCTGGAAAGGAATGAAGGAAGACATAGTCAACTATGTGGAAAGATGTCTAGAATGTCAGCAAGTGAAGGTTGAACATAGACATCCAGCAGGATTACTACAGCCACACGCTATTCCAAAATTGAAATGGGAGGTCATTTCGATGGATTTCATTGTTGGATTGCCACTGACGGCAAGGAGGCACGACTTGATTTTTGTGGTAGTAAACACTCTGATGAAGAGTGATCATTTTATTCCTATATGTACGATGTATTAGGCACCTGATATAGCTAGATTTTTCATTAGTGAGATTGTGAGACTGCATGGAATGCCTAATAGGATTATATCTGATCAAGGATCGGTGTTTACTGGATGATTTTGGACTAGTTTCCAAGAGCTATTGGGAACCCAACTTAACTTTAGTACTGCGTATCACCCGGAGAAAGACGAGAAGATGAACGAACAAACCAAATCTTGGAGGACATGTTGCACATGTACATGATGGACCAACAGAAGCATTGGGAAGAATTATTGCCACTGGTAAAATTTGCATATAACAACAGTTATCAAAGCACCATTAAGATGGTGCCTTTCGAGTTTCTTTACGGGCGACTGTGTTGGATGCCTTGAGTTGGGATCGACTTGAGGATAGGGTCCTGGTGGGACTAAAAGTGATCCAAGAAAAGGAAGATTAAATGAAAACTATAAGACAAGGGATCAAGGAAGCGCAGAATCGATAGAAGAGTTATGTCGATGCACGTCATGACGACTGTAGTTACAAAGTTGGCAATCGAGTCTTCTTATGGGTGAAACTGCATAAGAGTTCGATCAAGTTTGGAAAGGGTGTTAAAGTCTCTCCTAGGTTCATGGGATCCTGTGAGATTGTGGAAAGGAGAGAATCGTGGCCTATTGACTAGCCTTTCCTGATCCTTGAGGCGTATGAACGATGTCTTTCACATCTATGTTTGATACATTATGTTAGTGATCCTACACATGTTTGACTTGAGTACCTTGTAGGTATCAGATGAGGGTGCGCTCACAGTTGAGCCAATACACATCTCGGACCATCGCATTCGACAGCTACGATGTCGACCAGTAGACCTAGTCAAGGTCCAGTGGGACAACTATAGTCTGCACTTAGCGACCTCAGAGGACGCATATGATATGCACTAACAGTTTCCATTTTAGTTGATAGATAGACTTATGATACTATGATACACTTTATTTTGACACTTATATACTGTGAAACTTCAGGACGAAGTTTAAAACAAGAGGGGGTGTATGTAACATCTCGCTCTTGCGTGCACTAAGCAAACTTATTTTTGAGGAAACTTGCTTACAAGTGATCCAGATTATTATATTAAAGGTCGTTCGATTATGATTATGAGACATTATGGGTTGATGATATGTTAATTTGTTGTATTCATAGATAGGTGCTATTGACTGGGTTCTCCTGATTGTGCAAGACATTGGACATTGAGGATGTTGAGGCGTCGATGAAACCCCTTGGACTCTGAATCGAGTCAGGGAGTGGACTATTGGGTTTGAATTTTATTGATGTGACACATGTACATATGATTAGATGTTATGATGATTGATTATTGTTGTTGACACGATTCGTTGATGGATGCAGGTTGACAATAGCTTGCCGACCAGACTCACATGTGGAGTAGAGGGGTCACACAGGACAACCAAAGACTTGAGGGAGAGGTGTGGACAACATCCTTTCCAGAACCTACTAGCACTCTCGCCGTGGCTCAAACTGTAGGTTAGCAATTACCTAGTTCAAGAAGACACACGATGTCGTGAGTGAAGACTGCGACAGTCACTCATGATGATTATAAGGGGTGCGCAATAAGGCAGGGGCCTTATTCCTTAGAGGCCCTTAGTCTCCCACAAGATCACCTAGCGGAGTATTGACTCCATGGGTTTTTTATGTCTACCAAGTCAGTCAAGAGGCGAGTGGAACCCTTGAAGCACGTAATGCATCTTGAAGGGCATGTCGCGCAAGGAAAATAGAAAGAGGCAAGTGGCACCCTTGGAGCACGTAGTGCGTCTAGAAGGGCACGTCGTGCAAGGAAAACGGAAAAAGGCTAGTGGCACCCTTGGAGCACCTAGTGTGTCCTGAAGGGCATGTCGCAATTTCAACGGGTAAGTGAATAAACCTAGTCGGCCTTAAAACGAATGATGTGATAAGTAAGATTTAAAAATGATTTCCCTAATAAAAATATCGCCTAGCCTAGTGAAATTAAAATCTAGGCCTAAGTAACACATGTGGTCAAAAATAATAATCATAATTAAACATATAACAAGAAAGGGGTAAGAAATTCAATTAAATTATTAAAATCAAATTGTAATGAGGGAATAAAATTTTAAAAGAGAAATGATTGTTTTATCTACATATGCTAAAAAGAAAAAGGGGTAAATGGTTGTTTTTCTACACTTGCTGATTTGATTTTAGTTAAAAAGGGAAAAGAGGAAAACTTAAAAGAAATAAGAAACTAAAGGAAAAAGAGGAAACATAAAGAAAAAGTTGAATGTCTAACTTAGTAAGGAATCTTGTCTTGGGAACTTGCTATTTTTTAACTCAACTAGGAATTAAGTAAGGTGTAAGCCAATTAAGAAGTGTAAGGGAATTTTGGGACACCTAGGAGCATTTTTAGGAATGTTTTTAGGCGGGTGAGGAAAATAGGAATAATTAATTAATAAATAAAATTGAATTTCTGGTGCAACTGGGGGATGGGTGACATGTGTATAGGGGAGGTTTTTCCTAACTAATTAAATGAAAAATAAATTTAATGAGAAATTAGGAAACTAATTACTTGAAAAATTTATAAAAAGGATGGAGGAGGAGGAGTATGGATATCATTTTTATGTGTAACATTATGCTACTGAACTTTTGTCTTGACTAAACTTCTCTTGTGGGAGTTGGGATACCCAGCTCAGGTAATGAGTGGTAGCTCGACCTCGCAAGGCGAGTTGGGTGCTAGTGGTTCTCTGGTATTGTGTGTGTGGCCCCTTTGCGGCTCGGGGGGCTCAGGGGGAAGAAGATTACCCCTAGCGTTGGCTGGGAGGTACTGGTGAGGCCACATCGGTCGGCAAGTGGGAGCTAGATGGAGCGCGCGGGGGACAATGACTCGGAGTTTTCGCATTGGCTACAGTACGCATGTGTATATTTTTGAATGGTAGTTTAATATTGTTCCTGCGCTTTCATTATTGTACTTCCATTATGTAGATATTTTGTTTTACTCAACATTTTATAATCAATGAACTTAATGTCATCCTAGCCTTACGCTTGTTTCTTTTTGAATTGATCCCCTTGGCGAACCGAACCCTGATTGCTATGACTTTTTCAGTGTTTGTTTTATTGATTATTATGAAGAGATTGTGTTTTATATTTCATCACTTATCCCTTTAGTCATCAGTATGTGCCTGAGCAGTCGTCCAGGAGCCAAATCGACGGTTGTCACTTTGGTGTTTAAAGACCTATAGATTCAAATGCCCTGCTTTTTTTAGCATGGATGGTGAGTGAATGATAAATTTTTCCCAACTATCTATCCCTGACTTATCTCTGTGTTTTTCTCTTACGACCAATCTCGGATCCTTGTGTTTCTGAGAATGAGCATCCTTGCGTTCGATTGATTTTTTTTGCAGAATGATTTATCCTCGCATCCTTTTGTTAAGTATATCTGCGTTGATTGATTCATCTATGATTGATTGACATCTGATCTCTACATTTCCTTTATGCAAATCTCTGCGTTCTCCCCAAATTTTCTTTTCGATTATTGTTTTATAAACAGATTTACTCCATGAATTTTTCTTGGTTTCCTACACCGCTTTTACTCCTTGATTTTATTGGCACAAAGCACAGCGTTTACTCCACGATTCACCCAGCATTGTAAATGGAAAATCTCTGAGTTTTTTATGGTTCCATCATTGAGGAATGGTAATTCTCTGATTTATTTGTCTGCGATATAGGCGATATATGTTGCAATAGTAACATTGCGATATCTAATGGATATCTAGATAATAGATATCTAATGAGTTGTTTGAATATTTAATGGATATCTGTAATAAACGTTGCAATAATGATAGTTAATTCCCTGCGTTTTTAAAACTCTGCTTCCCTGAAATATAATTGTTAAAACAATGATTTCTATCAATGCTTGTGTTTACAAATTTTTCAATGCGATTTCTATCATATCATATATTTTTGACAGCAAAATCATATCATTTATTGCACCACGATATTGGCACATTAACAACTTTTTACACCACGAATTCTGGGTGAAATACCTACTTCCGACACCGTGAATACACCCATCCATCACCACTGCGTTTGATTGCATAGAATAGCAGTTGACAACGAATTTATTAATGTTTACAGCAAATTATTTAATCATTGTGTGCATAATTGTATGACTGTGTTTATGACAGTAAAACTTAAATGCATGATGGCATTTTTTCTATGTATTAAAGGACAACGAATTTACTATAATTGTATTAGTTAAAGGACAGCAAATTCTTATACTTGTTCCAGTTTAAATAGCGAAATTTTATATTTGTTTCAGTTGAAGGATAGCAATGGATAGCCAATTTATATAGGTTTGCATTTCAATAGATATTTATGCCTGCGTTTTCATACTATTGACAATGATACACACTGAAATTTATAATGCCCTATGCCAGCGATATATAAATGACTAGCTCCTTATTTAGACAGTGACCTATTTACTTATGTGTTTTGTTTTGCAAACGAAATGGCACTTATTTAAGACAGTGATTGAATCATCTATCAGACAGCGATTTGAAACATAGAATAGCATTTTATTTAGCATTTGTATAGACGACGTTTTCCACTGGCAACAAAACCATGCCCAGTATTATTAGCGATTTGCATGTAGCTTGCACAAGAACGTGTCCCCTAGTTGCGTCCACCCCCTACACATTATTAAATTACCTAAACGCGTGGAGCATTCACCAAAATGCGCTCCCTGGCAGTGTTCTCACCCTGCACGGTATTTAATTTATAAGAACACGCAGAGATCCCCTTGGCATTCCTCTGACTGGTGAAATTGAGGGCTAACGAAGGGAATCCTGAGACGTCTGTTGCGTGTAAGAGATAATGGCAATGGGATAGTAACCCCGTCGTCTGAGTCTCGACACATGTCCCTTGTTTCAATTGTCCCCCTCCAATGCTGAAGGTTTCCTATGTTATGTCTCTGGATTCTAGAATTCTAGTTTCTATTTATGTTTATCATGCTTGACTCACCCTTTTTAACTTGTTATTTATAAGTGTATTTGTCCCTTAGGATTTGTATTTTTCTTTGGGTAGGTTTTCCTTGAGCGACACCTCTCTTCAATTATTGATCAACGAAAGTTTTATTCTTTGACTTTCAATAAAAGTCTTCATTTGAAGGACTTCAACCGAGCCTTGATTTTGAGCCAACTTCCATCCATCTACCTAGGTATGCCTTATCTATTTATCGCTAAGCGAACTATATCCTTTTGTCGTCAATTAAATATTTAGGCAAGGTTGTTGCCGGATTGACTAAGTAATTAGATGACCCTTGCGCCTTGAATCCTAACGTGATGTATGATTGGTTAATTAAGTAGATTTTGTGCACTTGTATTAAATGTAGATGTATGATCGGCCATGATTGCATGGTCTTGCGCCTAGAAGGTGACACTAATTGATGAGTTATGTAACTAGTCGATGTATGAACGATGGAGTACTTGATTTGTTGTGCCACGAATAATTGGATAGCTTACTCTTACGCAATGAAAAATTTAATGTTGATGAATGATTAAGTTATGGATTGATTGTGCACACTGAATAACCTTATGCATGTTTAATTTAAGTGGTTGGATCACTTGTGCACCATGAAATGAATGTCGATGAAGGTTTGATTCAGAAATGATTTTACTCATGTGTTAATAATTATGTGGATGTGTGCTTGTTTAGATGTGATTACCCTTGCACGTCATGAATAAGGTCATTGGTGATCATGTCATGTGATAATTACGATGTGCTAATCTACTACGCTAATTATGTTTATGTGTCGATGTCCTTCGTTGACGCGCTGAATGAGTCATTAGTGATTCATTGATGAGTAATTGGTGATGCTTTGGATTTTGATGTTGTTGAGTAGGCGTTGCTATGATCTTGTGTTTATTAATTGTTGTCATTGTTGCCTTCCTGCTTAAAGCAAAAAAAAAAAATGATTTTTTGTTGTGTCGCATGTAGTCGTAACGATGAAGTTGTTATAGTGAACAAGAATATAATTATTAAAAAAAATAACATATTAATTAACACCTATCACTAAACAATAAATTTATAATAATTTTACATTATTATTTGATCACTTTTTATATGATTATAAATATTATATTTATAAATATTCTTATTTTGAAAATAGAAGGTAGAATACAAGATTGAATGGTGAAAATACATGGCTTAATCATGTCTTTATTTAATTTACACCATTCACTTTTAATTCAAATATGCTAATTATATACATAATTTTTCATTTACTATTTTCTAATATCCAATATTCATGTCGAATTGTAATACACGTTTAATATACAATATTCATGTCAATTAAGTTGTAATACCACCCTTTTTTAAATGTAACTTACAATTTGGTGAACATTGTAATTAAAAAATTAATTTGTCTTTCTTAATCCCCGACTTTTAAACCGGCGAAACAATTCGTTACTCAATTTTCAATTTTCTGATCTCAACAAAATCCTTGATTTTTAAATTGGCGAATGATTTGACCCTCATTTTCTGATCTCAACAAAATCCCGGCAAATTGGCAATGATTTGAATTCTGAACCTCATTTTCCTAATCCCGGCAAGCAAAATCCCGGAAGACAGCAATAAAGATCAAGCAAAATCCCCTGAAAATACAAAAACAGAAATCAAAACAGCTTTTGCCATTCGAACCGCTACCCGGACGATAAAAAATAAAATGCGGTTTATTCGTCCCCAGATCTTATGGACAGTTCAATAAAAATATCCTCATTTCCTGATTTCTAAATTCGGAAAGGATTCGAACCTCATTATTTTGATCCCATTGATCTCTGCTGATATTAACCCTTTCTGTCAGTAGTTGTTCCATATCCAAGCAAGAAAGAATTCAGAGACATAAATTTCTCTGTTTGAACCAACAACGATGAGCATAGTAGTGTTGGACGGCAGTACAGTTCGAGAATTTGTTGAAGACAAAGAGGTTTTCAACCAAAAAGTGGATGAGAAGTTCGTGGAGCTGGACGCGAACAATGACGGGGTCCTGTCCCGYTCTGAGCCTCCGGAAAGCCTTGGAGAGCCTYCCCCTGATGGAGTCCGAAATGGGCRTGGAAGTCAGCAGCACCCCGCGAGAGCTCAACGCCCTTTACGACTCTGTCTTTSATCGATTCGACACTGACCACAACAACAAWGTCGACCTCAACGAGTTCAGGTCTGAGATAAAGAACATCATGCTCGCCATTGCCGATGGCCTCGGTGCTGCCCCAATTCAGCTCCTCCTCGAGGAGGGCAGCCTGCTCAAGGACGCTGTTGACTTCGAATCTGCCAAAACCCACTGATTTCCTTGTCAGTGAATAAATTAGGGTATGGAATACCTAATTAGGGTTTGTTGTTGTAAAGTCCTTGTCGTTAGTGAATAAATTAGGGTATGGAATCCCTAATTAGGGTTTGTTCTTTCATTTTATTAATAATGAGAATTATGTTGGATTTTTTTTTATGCGGATATTTTTATAATAATAATAATAATAATCTAATTTTAAGGTTACACTCTCCTATTTTATTATATCTGTTCTTTAAATTTTTGTATCTATATAATAAGCATAAGAGATTTGATTACTAAAGTTTATGGAGATGAGATGTACATATCCTGCCGCTTTTGTATTTGAACTTGTGATCCTAGGAGGAAACACACGTTCTTAACCACTAGGCACATTCTAGAACATATGCACATACATTTAACTTTCCATTTTATAATAAAAACAGAAAACCTATTATGACATGATGCAATGCAAATTATGGTATGTGTGTATATTGAGAGAAAATAAGTATTGTATAATCATCATGCTAAGTAAATTCAGCTTATAAAACATATTAAATCCTTTTTATAATGAAAAGAGAAAAAACCAACTTTAGAGGTCAAACACCTTCCCTAACTCAAAAGCTCTACACCCATCAAGCTTTGAATCTAGATTGTTTGCATAGTAATATACCCTTCCAACCACTATATACATATGCTACTTCATTAATCATATTATATATAACATTATATTACATATACAAACCACTATATATATGCTACTTCGTTAATCATATTATATATAGCATTATATTACATATACAAAGTCACTAATCATATATAAATTATCTTATTATATTGATTTTATATATGCTACTTCATTGATCAAAATATATATATGGATATATAACATTATTTTATATATGTAAGGTTATTAATCATATATAAATTATCTTGTTTAGTGTGTTTAGGTAATTAATATGTTTAGTATTTATGTTGTAATAAACAAAATTTATATATTCGCATAATGTTTGAATTTATAATAATAAATTATTATTAAGTAAAATTTAATTTCTATATATTATTATATATATTTTTACATATTTTAAAATTATTGTTTCATATATTTTGAAATGGTTTTTAAAATAATATATATTTACAAAATCAAATAATTTTAAATAAATATCAATTTAATTATTTTAAATATATAATAAGTTATGATTTCAATAAAAATATAAATTAAAAAAACCAAATTATTAAAATAAAATTAAATCTAAAATTACAACAACTTTGTTTTTACTTTTCAAATTTCAAATCTTTCCACACTAAACCATAAATAACTTCAAATCTTTCCACACTAAACCATAAATTATTTGAATCTGATTGAGATAAACCATAAAACAAAAAAAAACAAAAATCCAGCAGAAAAACCACTCCACAAATTATATTAATTATAATTTTTACAACTTCAACGAGGAGACTATTAATTATTTCAATCTTTGAAAACATAAATTATTTCAATCTTTGCTTATTAGTCTCTGCCATTCGGTTAGTAGACTATTAATTATTTCAATGTTTGAAAACATAAAACATAAATTATTTCAATCTTTGCTTATTAGTCTCTGCTAGTAGTAGGGACTATGGTAATCAATTCTCTATTTTTGTATTAATCTTGCATGGAAATCAATGATTTTTCATTGTTTTAACACAAAGTTTGTGAAAAATTATAATTTTTTGAATCTGCATTTATTTTTTATCATAAGTTTACAGTTTGAGGTCTTATTTGGTCTCATATAAAAGTCAATTTAAGATAAATTTTTCATAATTTAAAGAGATTCAACTTTAAATGAACTAATTTCAATTTTAAATGAATTAATACTAAAAGTGGTGTCTAACATTAGTTCATAACAACCTAAGATAAATTTTTCATAATTTAAAGAGATTCAACTTTAAATGAAATAATTTCAATTTTAAATGAATTAATACTAAAAGTGGTGTCTAACATTAGTTCATAACATTAGATGTTTACGTTTTCTCAAATGCATTTATCCCATAGCCCATATTTATGGCATCCATTTTTCTTACACTTAAAAAACCACGTTACATGACATATAGACTACATGACACACAGACGTGTCCATGAGGGAAGCATAGCCAATCCGTTATTTCCTCCTCACTTGTGGCTTTTCTTTATTCGTTGCTTGTGGCTTTTCTTTCTTCGGTTGGGTGTTCTCTATATTTGTTTCTTGGCATTGGTTCCATCCCATGGATTTTCTTTCTTCA
>JASDQU010102831.1:779524-795608 GCA_032191745.1 Picea mariana
TAAAAAAAAAAAAAAAAAGAGGGGACATCAATATTTAAGATTATTTGAAAATAAAGCATAGTGACATAAAAAAAAACATACATGAGTTAGCTAAGAACCAAAACAAATGATGAAAGCAACTCAAAAAATCGTGGGAAGAGAAATTATGTGGAAATTATGAAATTGAAATATGTAATTGTAAATCAAAGAAAGGTTAAAATGTTGTATTAGGAATTGAAACTTTACATTTCAAAAAATACAAAAACAACAAATAGAAACCAAGAAGAGAAATTATGTGGAAATTATGAAATTGAAATTTGTAATTGTAAATTAAAGAAAGGTCAAAATGTTGCATTAGGGATTGAATTTCAAAAAAAATAAAAACCCCTAAAACATTTTAGAAAGGTAGAAAGATAGATGTGAATGTAACATCTCGCTCTTGCACACACTGAGTGAACTTATTTTTTAAGACACTTGCTTGCAAGTGATCCTGATTATTATATTATTGGTCATTCGATTGTGATTATGACACATTATGGATTGATGATATGTTAATTTGTTGTAGTCATAGACAGGTGCTATTGACTAGGTTCTCCTTAGTGTACAGGACTTTGGACATTGCGGATGTTGAGGCATCGATGAAACCCCTTGGACTCTGGATCGAGTCAGGGAGTGGACTATTGGGTTTGAATTTTATTGATGTGACACATGTACATATGATTAGATGTTATGATGATCAATTATTGTTGATGACATGATTTGTTGATGGATGCAGGCTGACAATAGCTTGTCAACCAAACTTACATGTGGAGTAGAGCGGTCACGCAGGACAACTAGAGACTTGAGGGAGAGGTGTGGACAACAGCCCTACCACAGCCTACTAGCACTCTCGTCATGGCTCAAACTATAGGTTAACGATCACCTAGTTCGAGAAGACCCACGATGTCATGAGGGTAGACTGTGACAGTCACTCACGATGATTCTAAGGGGTGTGCAATAAGGCAGGGGCCTTATTCCTTAGAGGCCCTTAGTCTCCCACAAGATCACCTAGTGGAGTATTGACTCTAGGGGTTTTTTATGTCTACCAAGTCAATCAAGAGGCGAGTGGCACCCTTGGAGCATGTAGTGTGTCCTGAAGGGCACGTCGCACAAGGAAAACAGAAAGAGGTGAGTGGCACCCTTGGATCACGTAGTGCATCCTGAAGGGCACGTCGCACAAGGAAAACGAAAAGAGGTGAGTGGCACCCTTGGATCACGTAGTGCGTCTTGAAGGGAACGTCGCACAAGGAAAATGAAAAGAGGTGAGTGGCACCCTTGGAGCATGTAGTGCATTCTGAAGGGCACGTTGGGCAAGGAAAACGAAAAAATCTGAGTGGCACCCTTGGAGCACCTAGTGCGTCCTGAAGGGCATGTCATGATTTCAACGGGTAAGTGAATAAACCTAGTCGGCCTTAAAATGAATGATGTGATAAGTAAGATTTTAAAAAAAATTCCCTAATAAAAATGTAGCCTAGCCTAGTGAAATTAAAATCTAGGTCTAAGTAACACATGTGGTCAAAAATAATAATCATAATTAAACATATAACAAGAAAGGGGTAAGAAATTCAATTGAATTATTAAAATCAAATTGTAACGAGGGATTAAAAATTTAAAAGGGAAATGATTGTTTTATCTACATATGCTAAAAACAAAAGGGGTAAATGGTTGTTTTTCTACACTTGCTAATTTGATTTTAGTTAAAAAGGGAAAAGAGGGAAACTTAAAAGAAATAGGAAACTAAAGGAAAAAGGGGTAACATAAAGAAAAAGTTGAATGTCTAACTTAGTAAGGAATCTTGCCTAGGGAACTTGCTATTTTTTAACTCAACTAGGAATTAAGTAAGGCGTAAATCATTTAAGAAGTGTAAGGGAATTTTGGGACACCTAGGATTGTTTTTAGGAATGCTTTTAGGTGGGTGAGGAAAATAGGAATAATTAATTAATTAATAAAATTGAATTTCTGGTGCAACTAGGGGATGGGTGACATGTGTACGGGGGAGGTTTTTCCTAATTAATTAAATGAAAAACAAATTTAATGAGAAATTGGGAAACTAATTACTTGAAAACTCTATAAAAAGGATGGAGGAGGAGGAGTATGGATATCATTTTTATGCGTAACATTACGCTGTTGAATGTTTGTCTTGACTGAACTTCTCTTGTGAGAGTTGGGATACCTAGATCAGGTAACGAGTGGTAGCTTGACCTTGCGAGGCGAGTTGGGTGCTAGCGGTTCTCTGGTATTGTGTGTGTGGCCCCTTTACAGATCGGGGGGCTTAGGGGAAAGAAGAGTACCGTTAGCGTTGGTTGGGAGGTACCGGTGAGGTCACATCAATCCACAAGCGAGAGCTGGACGGAGTGCGCCTAGGACAACGACTCGGAGTTTTCACAATGACTACGGTACGCATGCGTATATTTTTCAATGTTATTTTAATATTGTTACTGCACTTTCATTAATGTACTTCCACTGTGTAGAGATTTTGTTTTACTCAACGTTTTATAATCAATGAACTTAATGTCATCCCAAACTTACACTTGCTTCTTTTTTAATTGATCCCCTTGGCGAACCCAACCCTGATTGCTAAGACTTTTAAGTGTTTGTTTTATTGATTATTATGAAGAGATTGTGTTTTATCTTCCATCCCTTATCCATTTAGTCATCAGTCTGTGCCTAAGCAGTCGTCCAGGAGCCAAATTGACGGTCGTCACTTCGGTGTTTAAAGACCTATAGATTCAAATACCCTACTTTTTTGTGCATGGATGATGAGTGAAGGATAAATTTTGCCCAATTATTTATCCCCGACTTATCTCTGCATTTTTATCTTACAATCAATCTCAGATCCTTGCATTTCTGAGAATGAGCATCTTTGCATTGGATTGTTTTTTTTTTCCGAATGATTTATCCTCGCGTCTTTGTGTTGAGTATCTCTACATTGAATGATTCATCTATGATTGATTGACATCTGATCTCTACATTTCCTATATGCAAATCTCTACGTCCTCCCCAAATTTTCTCTTCGATTATCGTTTTATAGATAGCTTTACCCCATGAATTTTTCTTGGTTCCCTACATCGCTTTTACTCCTCAATTTTATTGGCACAAAGCACAGCCTTTATTCCACGATTTACCCAGCGTTGTAAATGGAAAATCTCTGAGTTTTTGATGGTTCCAGCATTGAGGAATGGTGATTCTCTGATTTATTTGTTTTTGATATAGGTGATATATGTTGCAATAGTAACATTGTGATATCTAATGGATATCTAGATAATAGATATCTAATGAGTTGTTTGAATATTTAATGGATATTTGTAATAAACGTTGCAATAATGATAGTTAATTCCCTACGTTTTTAAAACTTCGCTTCCCTGAAATATAATTGATAAAACAACAATTTCTATCAATGATTGTGTTTACAACTTTTTCAATGCGATTTCTATCATATCATATATTTTCGACAGCGAAATCATATCATTTATTGCATTGCGATCTTGGCACATTAACAACTTTTTACACCATAAATTTTGGGTGAAATACCCAGTTCTGACACCGCGAATACACCCAGCCATCACCATTTTGTTTGATTGCATAGAATAGCAGTTGACAGCGAATTTATTAATGTTTATAGCGAATTATTTAATCATTGTGTGCATAATTGTATGACTGCATTTATGACAGTAAAACTTAATTGCATGATGGAGTTTTTGCTATGTATTAAAGGATAATGAATTTATTATAATTGTATCAATTAAAAGACAACGAATTATTATACTTGTTCCAGTTTAAATAGTGAAATTTTATATTTGTTTCAGTTGAAGGATAACGATGGATAGCCAATTTATATAAGTCTGTGTTTCAATAGATATTTATGCTTGCGTTTTCATATTGTTGACAATGATACACAGCGAAATTTATAATGCCATATGCCAACGATATATACATGACTAGCTCCTTATTTAGACAATGACCTATTTACTTTTGCGTTTTGTTTTGCAAACGAAATGGAACTTATTTAAGATAGTGATTGAATCATCTATCAGATAACGATTTGAAACATAGAATACCATTTTTTTTAGCATTTGTATAGACGACATTTTCCACTGGCAGCAAAACCAAGCCTAGTATTATTAGTGATTTGTGTGTAGATTACACAAGAACACATCCCCTAGTTGCATCCACCCCCTGAAAATTGTTAAATTACCTGAATGCGTCGATCATTCACCAAAACGTGCTCCCTGGCAACGTTCTCACCCTTCACAGTATTTAATTTATAAGAACGCGTAGAGATCCCCTTGGTGTTCCTCTGATAAGCGAAATCGAGGGCCAGCGAAGGGAATCCTGAGGCGTCTCTTGCGTGTAAGAGATCATGGAAGTGGGACAGTAACCCCTTCGTCTGAGTCTCGACACATGTCCCTTGTTTCATTCATCCCCATCCAATGTTGCACGTTTACTAAGTTATGTCTCTGGATTCTAGAATTCTAGTTTTTATTTATGTTTCCCATGCTTGAATCACCTGTTTTAACTTGTTATGTATAAGTTTATGAGTGTATTTGTCCCTTAGGATTTGTATTTTTCTTTGGGTAGGTTTTCCTTGAGCGACATCTCTCTTCAATTATTGATCAACGAAAGTTTTATTCTTTGACTTTCAATAAAAGTCTTCATTTGAAGGACTTCAACCAAGCCTTGATTTTGAGCCAAATTCCATCCATCTTCCTAGGTATGCTTTATCTATTTATTTCTAAGTGAACTATCTCCTTCCGTTGTCAATTAAATATTTAGGCGAGGTTGTTGCTAGATTGACTAAGTAATGAGATGACCCTTGTGCCTTGAATCCTAACGTGATGTATGATTGGTTAATTGAGTAGATTTTATGCGCTTCTATTAAATGTAGATGTATGATCGGCCATGATTGCATGGTCTTACGCCTGAAAGGTGACGTTGATTGATGAGTTATGTAACTAGTTGATGCATGAACGATGGAGTACTTGATTTGTTGCGCCACGAATAATTGGATAGCTTACTCTTATGCAATGAAAAATTTAGTGTTGATGAATGATTAAGTTATGGATTGATTGCGCATGCTGTATAAAGTTATGCATGTTTAATTTGAGTGGTTGGATCACTCGTGCCCCATGAAATAAATGTCGATGAAGGGTTGATTCATAAATGATTTTACTCATGCATTAATAATTATGTGGATGTGTTCTTGTTTAGATGTGATTACCCTTGCGCGCCATGAATAAGGTCGTTGGTGATCACGTCACGTGATAATTACGATGTGCTAACCTGCTACGCTAATTATGTTTATGTATCAATGTCGTTCGTTGATGCACTGAATGTATCGCTAGTGATTCCTCGATGAGTAGCTGGTGATGCTTTGGAATTTGATGTTGTTGAGTAGGCATTGTTGTGTTCTTGTGTTGATTAATTGTTGTCGTTGTTGTCTTCCTTCTTAAAGAAAAAAAAATGTTTTTACATTGCGTCACATGCAGTGGTAACGATGGGGTCATTACATATGGTATCAAAGCAGGTTCAACCCTACGACTGTGGATCTTCAGGCTTTCCACTTCAGTAAACCCTTGAGTATTAACCTAGACCTAATTAAAACCTTAATGTATCCATGTGGTGATATCGATAGAGGTTGACACAGAGGTTTGTGGCATGGTGTTGTGGAAGGAGGTGCGACACCTCCAGAGGTGCCTACACCCTGGGAGTCTAACCCCCAAGGGGAAGAAAAATTCCTTGGGATGGATTCGATTATTGTAAGGGATGATGATGGTATGACAAGGTCCTTCCAGAAATTGTCATAGGCCTTGTTTCAACATCTGTACTGAGATGAGTCTAGGGAACCTATACCCCTGAGGGTCCACAATGCACCCAGCCAGTACCATTAGTATTCACTGCGAACTCGAGAGGGTTAAATTTCCTGAGTTCTTTGGTGCCCCAAACGGTGCATCCACTGAGGCATGGTGGTTGAATATGATGATGTGCTTGCACTTCGCGAATATACTTCCAACACGAAGGTCCGCATGGTGATCTTCAACTAAAGGGGAGAGCTCTTCTATGGTGGAAGGCATTCCTGCTGGATTTGAACATGGTCGTCGAAGATGTGTCATGGGAACTGTTCGGGGAACAGTTCCAAGAGAGGTATCTTTCTGAGGAATTCGTTGAGCATCGAATCAACGAGTTCAACACCTTGCGATAGGGCGGCCATATAGTGCCCGAGTATGAGTCCATTCTTGGAGTTGCTTCAGTATTCTTCATGCAAAATTACCAAGAAACTTAAGGTCAACAAGTTTATGTTTAGCCTTAATGTTAGGATTTAGCTTCTACTTCGGGTACCATGAATATTGGACTAATGAAAGTGTGTTGGAATGTGGGAAGCCACATTACCAGCATGACTACCCAGTGGAGAGGATCAGAACACCTGGGTCAGTCAGACCCACTATCGTGGGAGATTTGGGCAAGGCCCATCAGATTCATACAGTGGTGAATAACCACCAGGCAGAGCACCAATTGATTGTGCTCAAGACGTCAGGTACCATCGTTGACCATACCCTTAGGATTTGATAGACCCAAGTGCTTCAGAGAGTTTCATTTCTGGTGCAGCTCTAAAAAGAATTAAGGTAAAGGCAGTCGAACAAGATGAGTTTAGCTTTGTAGAAATGGCTTCTGGAGCCAAATAGAAGGTTGGTGGGTAGGTGACGGGCTGTAGCCTTAACCTGGGAGAGTTTGTCACATGACCAACCTGCACATCACTATCTTAGGATATTATGATGTCATGATCAGTATGGACTGATTGGAATCGCATGAGGCGATACTCAACTGTAATATGTGATGGTTGAGCTTGGTCAATGATGAGGGAAAGGGACGCGTGATTGTAGGTTGGAACTAGGGAGTCTCCCTGAGGTTCATCTCTTCCTTGCAACTACGGAAGAGCATGCGCAAAGAATCTAATCTTTATGTGATCCTTGCGTTAAAAGAGATGGGAGTAGCGGAAGGTCTAGAACACCTTCTTGGGGTGAGAGAGTTTGTGGACGTCTTCCCTGAGGAATTACCTAGGATGCCACCAGAGAGAAAATTGGAATTTACCATATACCTAAAATCAGGGACTAAACTGATAGCAAGAATGCCTTATCAGATGTCGACCCCAGAGTTACAGGAGTTGAGAATGCAACTGAAGGAGTTGTTGGACCTAAGACTTATACGTCCAAGTGTGTCACCGTGGGGTGCGCCTGTTATTTTCATACGAAAGAATGATGGGTTGTGGATACTTTGCATTGACTATCGTCAATTGAATAAGGAAATGATCAAGAATCAGTATATGTTGCCAAGGATTGATCATTTTTTTGATTAGATGAAGGGTGCGACGGTGTTTTCAAGGATCAACTTGAGATCAGGGTATCACTAGTTACGGATCAAGGAGGATGACGTCCCTAAGACCTCCTTTAAGACGAGGTTTGGACATTATGAGTTTATTGTTTTACCATTTGGACTGACGAACGCCCTAGGGGTATTTATGAGTTTGATGAATGGGGTGTTCTGTGAGTACTTGTACAAGCTCGTCCAAATATTCATTAACGATATTTTGATTTCTCTTGGATGATGGAGGAGCATGACAAGAACTTGTGCTTGGTACTACAGTGTTTGCGAGACAATAAATTGTATGGGAAATTGTCTAAATGCTCGTTTTATCAATCAAAGATTCACTACTTAGGGCATGTCATCTCCAACGAAGGTATCGTTGTGGATCCAGCAAAGGTCAAGGCTATTATGGAATGGCCTACGCCAACGAATGTCCCAGAAGTGCGCAACTTCATGGGTTTAGCAGGATATTATCAACGGTTCGTCGAGGGTTTTTCGAAGATAGCAAATCTTATTACGAAATTGCAGAAGAAGAACAAGAAGTTTGTTTGGACCAAGAAATGCGCGGAGGCATTTTAGAGGATCAAGGAGTTGTTGATGACAACACCATTACTAAAGGTCCCTGACATGGACACAAACTTCTTGGTATGCACTGATGCATCCAAGGAAGGCTTAGGCAGAATCTTGATGCAAGATGGTCGAGTGATCGCTTACATCTCGAGAAAGTTGAGAAGGCATGAGGAGAACTATGCAATGCACGATTTGGAGTGGTTAGCCATTATTTTTTCCTTGAGAGTTTGGAGACACTAACTTATTGGACTAAAATTCGAACTAAAAACAAACCATTGTGGACTACATCACATCTTTACGCAAAGCGACATGAACGCGTGACAATGGCGTTGGTCGGAATTCGTTAGCGAGTATGATTTCGAGATTACTTACATAAAGGGAATAGTGAACAGAGTGGTTGATGCATTGAATCGGAGACTGCGCGTATTTTCGGTGATGCCTCTTCAAACGAATCTACATGAAAAGATTAGAATACAGTGCAATGATGACTGGTACAAAGAGGTCGAGGATTTTATCGAACAAAACACAATGATGGTACCAAGATTTGAAGGATTTATGTTGGACAATGACGGATTATTGAGATTTAAAAATCGAATTTACATATCGCCCAACGACGTGTTGAGGGGCTTGATCCTAAACGAGGCTCATGGAGCAGTATACATGGCTCATCTTGGAGTCACGAAGGTGAGGGTAGACCTTAAAACCCTTATTCTTCTGGAAAGGAATGAAGGAAGACATAGTCAACTATGTGGAAAGATGTCTAGAATGTCAGCAAGTGAAGGTTGAACATAGACATCCAGCAGGATTACTACAGCCACACGCTATTCCAAAATTGAAATGGGAGGTCATTTCGATGGATTTCATTGTTGGATTGCCACTGACGGCAAGGAGGCACGACTTGATTTTTGTGGTAGTAAACACTCTGATGAAGAGTGATCATTTTATTCCTATATGTACGATGTATTAGGCACCTGATATAGCTAGATTTTTCATTAGTGAGATTGTGAGACTGCATGGAATGCCTAATAGGATTATATCTGATCAAGGATCGGTGTTTACTGGATGATTTTGGACTAGTTTCCAAGAGCTATTGGGAACCCAACTTAACTTTAGTACTGCGTATCACCCGGAGAAAGACGAGAAGATGAACGAACAAACCAAATCTTGGAGGACATGTTGCACATGTACATGATGGACCAACAGAAGCATTGGGAAGAATTATTGCCACTGGTAAAATTTGCATATAACAACAGTTATCAAAGCACCATTAAGATGGTGCCTTTCGAGTTTCTTTACGGGCGACTGTGTTGGATGCCTTGAGTTGGGATCGACTTGAGGATAGGGTCCTGGTGGGACTAAAAGTGATCCAAGAAAAGGAAGATTAAATGAAAACTATAAGACAAGGGATCAAGGAAGCGCAGAATCGATAGAAGAGTTATGTCGATGCACGTCATGACGACTGTAGTTACAAAGTTGGCAATCGAGTCTTCTTATGGGTGAAACTGCATAAGAGTTCGATCAAGTTTGGAAAGGGTGTTAAAGTCTCTCCTAGGTTCATGGGATCCTGTGAGATTGTGGAAAGGAGAGAATCGTGGCCTATTGACTAGCCTTTCCTGATCCTTGAGGCGTATGAACGATGTCTTTCACATCTATGTTTGATACATTATGTTAGTGATCCTACACATGTTTGACTTGAGTACCTTGTAGGTATCAGATGAGGGTGCGCTCACAGTTGAGCCAATACACATCTCGGACCATCGCATTCGACAGCTACGATGTCGACCAGTAGACCTAGTCAAGGTCCAGTGGGACAACTATAGTCTGCACTTAGCGACCTCAGAGGACGCATATGATATGCACTAACAGTTTCCATTTTAGTTGATAGATAGACTTATGATACTATGATACACTTTATTTTGACACTTATATACTGTGAAACTTCAGGACGAAGTTTAAAACAAGAGGGGGTGTATGTAACATCTCGCTCTTGCGTGCACTAAGCAAACTTATTTTTGAGGAAACTTGCTTACAAGTGATCCAGATTATTATATTAAAGGTCGTTCGATTATGATTATGAGACATTATGGGTTGATGATATGTTAATTTGTTGTATTCATAGATAGGTGCTATTGACTGGGTTCTCCTGATTGTGCAAGACATTGGACATTGAGGATGTTGAGGCGTCGATGAAACCCCTTGGACTCTGAATCGAGTCAGGGAGTGGACTATTGGGTTTGAATTTTATTGATGTGACACATGTACATATGATTAGATGTTATGATGATTGATTATTGTTGTTGACACGATTCGTTGATGGATGCAGGTTGACAATAGCTTGCCGACCAGACTCACATGTGGAGTAGAGGGGTCACACAGGACAACCAAAGACTTGAGGGAGAGGTGTGGACAACATCCTTTCCAGAACCTACTAGCACTCTCGCCGTGGCTCAAACTGTAGGTTAGCAATTACCTAGTTCAAGAAGACACACGATGTCGTGAGTGAAGACTGCGACAGTCACTCATGATGATTATAAGGGGTGCGCAATAAGGCAGGGGCCTTATTCCTTAGAGGCCCTTAGTCTCCCACAAGATCACCTAGCGGAGTATTGACTCCATGGGTTTTTTATGTCTACCAAGTCAGTCAAGAGGCGAGTGGAACCCTTGAAGCACGTAATGCATCTTGAAGGGCATGTCGCGCAAGGAAAATAGAAAGAGGCAAGTGGCACCCTTGGAGCACGTAGTGCGTCTAGAAGGGCACGTCGTGCAAGGAAAACGGAAAAAGGCTAGTGGCACCCTTGGAGCACCTAGTGTGTCCTGAAGGGCATGTCGCAATTTCAACGGGTAAGTGAATAAACCTAGTCGGCCTTAAAACGAATGATGTGATAAGTAAGATTTAAAAATGATTTCCCTAATAAAAATATCGCCTAGCCTAGTGAAATTAAAATCTAGGCCTAAGTAACACATGTGGTCAAAAATAATAATCATAATTAAACATATAACAAGAAAGGGGTAAGAAATTCAATTAAATTATTAAAATCAAATTGTAATGAGGGAATAAAATTTTAAAAGAGAAATGATTGTTTTATCTACATATGCTAAAAAGAAAAAGGGGTAAATGGTTGTTTTTCTACACTTGCTGATTTGATTTTAGTTAAAAAGGGAAAAGAGGAAAACTTAAAAGAAATAAGAAACTAAAGGAAAAAGAGGAAACATAAAGAAAAAGTTGAATGTCTAACTTAGTAAGGAATCTTGTCTTGGGAACTTGCTATTTTTTAACTCAACTAGGAATTAAGTAAGGTGTAAGCCAATTAAGAAGTGTAAGGGAATTTTGGGACACCTAGGAGCATTTTTAGGAATGTTTTTAGGCGGGTGAGGAAAATAGGAATAATTAATTAATAAATAAAATTGAATTTCTGGTGCAACTGGGGGATGGGTGACATGTGTATAGGGGAGGTTTTTCCTAACTAATTAAATGAAAAATAAATTTAATGAGAAATTAGGAAACTAATTACTTGAAAAATTTATAAAAAGGATGGAGGAGGAGGAGTATGGATATCATTTTTATGTGTAACATTATGCTACTGAACTTTTGTCTTGACTAAACTTCTCTTGTGGGAGTTGGGATACCCAGCTCAGGTAATGAGTGGTAGCTCGACCTCGCAAGGCGAGTTGGGTGCTAGTGGTTCTCTGGTATTGTGTGTGTGGCCCCTTTGCGGCTCGGGGGGCTCAGGGGGAAGAAGATTACCCCTAGCGTTGGCTGGGAGGTACTGGTGAGGCCACATCGGTCGGCAAGTGGGAGCTAGATGGAGCGCGCGGGGGACAATGACTCGGAGTTTTCGCATTGGCTACAGTACGCATGTGTATATTTTTGAATGGTAGTTTAATATTGTTCCTGCGCTTTCATTATTGTACTTCCATTATGTAGATATTTTGTTTTACTCAACATTTTATAATCAATGAACTTAATGTCATCCTAGCCTTACGCTTGTTTCTTTTTGAATTGATCCCCTTGGCGAACCGAACCCTGATTGCTATGACTTTTTCAGTGTTTGTTTTATTGATTATTATGAAGAGATTGTGTTTTATATTTCATCACTTATCCCTTTAGTCATCAGTATGTGCCTGAGCAGTCGTCCAGGAGCCAAATCGACGGTTGTCACTTTGGTGTTTAAAGACCTATAGATTCAAATGCCCTGCTTTTTTTAGCATGGATGGTGAGTGAATGATAAATTTTTCCCAACTATCTATCCCTGACTTATCTCTGTGTTTTTCTCTTACGACCAATCTCGGATCCTTGTGTTTCTGAGAATGAGCATCCTTGCGTTCGATTGATTTTTTTTGCAGAATGATTTATCCTCGCATCCTTTTGTTAAGTATATCTGCGTTGATTGATTCATCTATGATTGATTGACATCTGATCTCTACATTTCCTTTATGCAAATCTCTGCGTTCTCCCCAAATTTTCTTTTCGATTATTGTTTTATAAACAGATTTACTCCATGAATTTTTCTTGGTTTCCTACACCGCTTTTACTCCTTGATTTTATTGGCACAAAGCACAGCGTTTACTCCACGATTCACCCAGCATTGTAAATGGAAAATCTCTGAGTTTTTTATGGTTCCATCATTGAGGAATGGTAATTCTCTGATTTATTTGTCTGCGATATAGGCGATATATGTTGCAATAGTAACATTGCGATATCTAATGGATATCTAGATAATAGATATCTAATGAGTTGTTTGAATATTTAATGGATATCTGTAATAAACGTTGCAATAATGATAGTTAATTCCCTGCGTTTTTAAAACTCTGCTTCCCTGAAATATAATTGTTAAAACAATGATTTCTATCAATGCTTGTGTTTACAAATTTTTCAATGCGATTTCTATCATATCATATATTTTTGACAGCAAAATCATATCATTTATTGCACCACGATATTGGCACATTAACAACTTTTTACACCACGAATTCTGGGTGAAATACCTACTTCCGACACCGTGAATACACCCATCCATCACCACTGCGTTTGATTGCATAGAATAGCAGTTGACAACGAATTTATTAATGTTTACAGCAAATTATTTAATCATTGTGTGCATAATTGTATGACTGTGTTTATGACAGTAAAACTTAAATGCATGATGGCATTTTTTCTATGTATTAAAGGACAACGAATTTACTATAATTGTATTAGTTAAAGGACAGCAAATTCTTATACTTGTTCCAGTTTAAATAGCGAAATTTTATATTTGTTTCAGTTGAAGGATAGCAGTGGATAGCCAATTTATATAGGTTTGCATTTCAATAGATATTTATGCCTGCGTTTTCATACTATTGACAATGATACACACTGAAATTTATAATGCCCTATGCCAGCGATATATAAATGACTAGCTCCTTATTTAGACAACGACCTATTTACTTCTGCGTTTTGTTTTGCAAACAAAATGGCACTTATTTAAGACATCGATTGAATCATCTATCAGACAGCGATTTGAAACATAGAATAGCATTTTATTTATCATTTGTATAGATGACGTTTTCCAATGGCAGCAAAACCATGCCCAATATTATTAGCAATTTGTGTGTAGCTTGCACAAGAACGTGTCCCCTAGTTGTGTACACCCCCTGCACATTATTAAATTACCTGAACGCATAGAGCATTCACCAGAACGTGCTTCCTGGCAGTGTTCTCACCCTGCACGGTATGTAATTTATAAGAACACGCGGAGATCCCCTTGGCATTCCTCTGACTAGCGAAATCGAGGGCCAGCGAAGGGAATCCTGAGATGTCTCTTGAGTGTAAGAGATAATGGCAGTGGGACGGTAACCCCGTCATCTGAGTCTCGACACATGTCCCTTGTTTCATTTGTCACCCTCCAATGCTGAAGGTTTCCTAAGTTATGTCTCTGGATTCTGGAATTCTAGTTGCTATTTATGTTTCTCATGCTTGACTCACCCTTTTTAACTTGTTATGTATAAGTTTATGAGTGTATTTGTCCCTTAGGATTTGTATTTTTCTTTGGGTAGATTTTCCTTGAGCGACACCTCTCTTCAATTATTGATCAACGAAAGTTTTATTCTTTGACTTTCAATAAAAGTCTTCATTTGAAGGACTTCAACCGAGCCTTGATTTTGAGCCAACCTCCATCCATATGCCTAGGTATGCCTTATCTATTTATCGCTAAGCGAACTATCTCCTTATGTTGTCAATTAAATATTTAGGCGCCATATGCCTAGGTATGCCTTATCTATTTATCGCTAAGCGAACTATCTCCTTATGTTGTCAATTAAATATTTAGGCGAGGTTGTTGCCTAATTGACTGAGTAATTAGATGACCCTTGTGCCTTGAATCCTAACGTGATGTATGATTGGTTAATTGAGTAGATTTTGTGCAATTGTATTAAATGTAGATGTATGATCGGCCATGATTGCATGGTCTTGCGCCTAGAACGTGACGCTAATTGATGAGTTATGTAACTATTCGATGTGTGAACGATGGAGTACTTGATTTGTTGTGCCACGAATAATGGGATAGCTTACTCTTACGCAATGAAAAATTTAGTGTCGATGAATGATTAAGTTATGGATTGATTGTGCACGCTGAATAACCTTATGCATGTTTAATTTGAGTGGTTGGATCACTCGTGCACCATGAAATAAATGTCGATGAAGGTTTGATTCAGAAATGATTTTACTCATGCGTTAAGAATTATGTGGATGTGTGCTTGTTTAGATGTGATTACCCTTGCATGTCATGAATAAGGTCATTGGTGATCATGTCATGTGATAATTACGATGTGCTAACCTACTACGCTAATTATGTTTATGTGTCGATGTCCTTCCTTGACGCGTTGAATGAGTCATTAGTGATTCATTGATGAGTAATTGGTGATGCTTTGGATTTTGATGTTGTTGAGTAGGCGTTGCTATGATCTTGTATTGATTAATTGTTGTCATTATTGCCTTCTTGCTTAAAGCAAAAAAAAAAAATGAATTCATGTAGTCGTAACAATGAAGTCATTACAGTAAACAAGAATATAATTATTAAAAAAATTAACATATTAATTAACACTTTCACTAAACAATAAATTTATAATAATTTTACATTATTATTTAATCACTTTTTATATGATTATGAATATTATATTTATAAATATTCTTATTTTGAAAATAAAAGGTAGAATACAAGATTGAATGGTGAAAAAAGATGACATAATCATGTCTTTATTTAATCTACACCATTCACTATTAATTCAAATATGCTAATTATATACATAATTTTTCATTTACTATTTTCTAATATCCGATATTCATGTCAAATTGTAATATACTTTTAATATACAATATTCATGTCAATTAAGTTGTAATACCACCCTTTTTTAAATGTAACTTACAATTTGGTGAACATTGTAATTTAAAAATTAATTGGTCTTTCTTAATCCCCGACTTTTAAACTGGCGAAACAATTCGTTACTCAATTTTCTGATCTCAACAAAATCCTTGATTTTTAAATTGGCAAATGATTTCACCCTCATTTTCTGATCTCAACAAAATCCCGGCAAATTGGCAATGATTTGAATTTTGAACCTCATTTTCCTAATCCCGGCAAGCAAAATCCCGGAAGACAGAAATAAAGATCAAGCAAAATCCCCTGAAAATACAAAAACAGAAATCAAAACAGCTTTTGCCATTCGAACCGCTACCCGGACGATTAAAAATAAAATACGGTTTATTCGTCCCCAGATCTTATGGACAGTTCAATAAAAATATCTAGCTTGATTCCTGATTTCTAATTTCGGAAAGGATTCGAACCTCATTATTTTGATCCCATTGATCTCTTCTGATATTAACCCTTTCTTTCAGTAGTCGTTCCATATCCAAGCAGGAAAGAATTCAGAGACATAAATTTCTCTGTTTGAACCAACAACGATGAGCATAGTAGTGTTGGACGGCACTACAGTTCGAGAATTTGTTGAAGACAAAGAGGTTTTCAACCAAAAAGTGGATGAGAAGTTCGTGGAGCTGGACGCGAACAATGACGGGGTCCTGTCCCGTTCTGAGCTCCGGAAAGCCTTGGAGAGCCTCCCCCTGATGGAGTCCGAAATGGGCGTGGAAGTCAGCAGCACCCCG
>JASDQU010102832.1:28724-55839 GCA_032191745.1 Picea mariana
AAAAGTGATACATGGTGTATCCATGTCAAATAAAGATCATAGCCATGAAAGAGATACAAAGTGGATATATGTATCATAATCAATGAAGGAAATCCAGGGGAAAGAGATGGATAACCGATCCTTCATGAGTATCGATGTAAGGAGTGGTACTGTACAATCAAAACTCGGGTAACAACATAAAAGAGGTGATGCTACTACATTCCCGAGGTCTTCAAATCAACTGTCATGGTACGAGTATGCACCATGCAAATAGATGTGTTGAAGTCAAACATAGTGAGACACTGTTTGATTACCGGTCATTGATGTATACTGTTAAAAATTGTGAGACAACCCACCAATAATAATAATGGGTGTCAAGGTACCTAATACAATCTAACAAGTGTGAATATAGGATATGATGTCGAACACCTGGTAGAATCTATTGATCAAGGGACATTGTTGTATTCCCACTGTCAATAGCGAGGGAACCTGCCACTGATGATTGCAAGCCCCAAGGTACAAATAATGACTCTAGATCCATATCCTAGAGAAAGATGCGTTGAAGTCGATAGGAAGAGATTCGTTGTAAGGAGGGAATTAGAGCATCCCCCCATCATCCAACATGAGGAATATCAAAAGGCCAAAGATTTGGAAGGACTCAGATGCAATATTGAAAGGACCACCACGAAGTATGTTTCCCATGTGCACCATATGTAAATAACGCATGAAAGAGACCCTTTGAATAAGTACCAATAATGATGATTGCCAACAAAGGCGAGGAAACCACCAATGGGGATAAATGGAATCCAAGGTACTACACAAATCCCAATGTGTAAATAATTTTCTTGCCGTCGAACACAAGGGAAACCACTCGGTCAATGACTAATGATGGAATTCCACATGTTGAGCAAAAGGTCACCTAACAATGATGTAAATAGGGCTAGGGTGTGACTCTAGGTCAAACTCTTAGAGTAATTTTTCGTAGTCTATAAGAGCTTAACCCGCTGAAAGGAAGTCAATGAGGACCCTCCATACCAGCATGATTATATGACAAAGATACTTTTGATTATGAGATGTACTTGACACATGATAAGGTTGACTTACAAAGCCAAGAATTCTGCGGAATGGTTGACATAGGCTAAAACTTCCCCTAAACACGAACATGACACAATATGTGAATTAGGCATCATAGACTGAAAATAAACATTGACATAAGTATGTGATGCAAGAGGCAGTGATAAAATCTCCATGGTGACTGGAAGAGTTACCAGTCAGAGGAGTAACAACTCTGTGTAACTAGTTCAATTTCCTGAAGTCATACTAACCCAAATTATTGAGACTAGACTCAAAATTTTATGCTTTGTTCATAGGTGACTCGACCAATGCCAATAAGAATAAAGAAGATTCACTCCCATGCTCTCTTTTTTTTATTTGATTTTTTTGTCTTTTTCATATTGGAAAGATTGAAAAAGAATAAAAGAGTTCTAGAATTCACAGAGGAAATGAGTGTCGTGAGCAAGAAAACTAATTCCAAACGCAAGGAACATACATATGCTCAATGCAAGGAAGCATTTGTAGGATATGGATACTTGGGGGGATGTTTCCTCCTAGGGTACATGTGTCAAATTGCAAAGGAAAAACTTGCAAGGATAACAAATGATGAGAATGTATAAGCAAATGGAAAAGCAACAACAAGCTGAAGTTGACATTAGGCTCAAAAGCACAAGCAACAAAATGCAATGCACTATTACAACTTAACACATAAGTATGTGATCCCCGTAGGTAAATAGGAATAATAATATTAAGAAGAATATGAGGTTTCAACGCAATGTCATGGTAGGACTAACATGACTCTCGAGCCTAAGAAAAATTACATCATGGGCACCAAAAGGAAAAAAATAGGTGCTAACTAGGATGCCCATGACGGTAGGCTCTACCATGAACTAAACGACACTTAAAATCAACTAGGAAGGCTTTTGTTTCCAATAAGTGTGGTTGAACCTAAGGCAAGTGTATAATCAAAATTAGATGATGCAAAATGCAAAGTGGAAACTATCCTACCCTACATGCCAGTGACGGGAACATTACCTCAAAGCGTCGGAAAAATGGACTTAGTGGATACAAAATAACCATTCAGATCATCTTGCTTGCAATCAACTCAAACAATCATGTTATACTAGAAATATGGTTCATTAGGCATTTAAATGCTGGTGAAAAATAAATAAAAGTGGGTATAAAATTTCTATATAATATGGGAAATTAACCAAAAACATTTTATTTTAAGTTTTTTACCAAATTGAGAAAAAGAGTGGGAAAACCTTCCAAACTTCTGGTGGATGCAATTGGAGCTACAGTGGACAGAATTCCTTGTCGTCTGAACCAGGTAAAAAACACTTCCCTCTCTTCAATTTCATGTCAAATTTTCTAGGTTTCTATCATTTATTGTTTGCATTTTTAATTTTTAAAGTGGACAAGCTCGTACGTTCCATGGCTTAACATGGGGCACATATACCCCGTCGTATACACACCAACTCTTAATGGTGGGTGCATATGTATGCACTTGTCACCAAATGCGGGCGTGTATATCTTCACAAAGGTTGAAAAATGTAACTAAAACTTTTATTTATTGCCTTGCAGAGCTTAAAAATGGTTATTGAATGGCGAGAGCGATAACATTAAGATGTTGATCAAGAAATCATGGAAAATATGGAGGTGTTAAAAGCGCTCCAGGTGTGTGGGTTGAGAAAGTTTTACGAGTTCCCAAACATGCAGGTGTATAAAATATTGCTACAACTATTAATTGGTTATTGAAACCTAGAGGAAGATGCATTTATGTTGGATGGTCAATCACTGACCATAGAGGTGGATGACATCTACCTCATCACAGGTCTCTTGAAACGAGGTGACGTGGTCAACCTCAGGACTCGAGGGGGTATTGAGATGACCCCTAGGACCCAATGAATCATGAATCAAGTCTCGATTCATAGCATAGAGGACCTTAGTATGAATGTAATTATTTATACCATTAGCATGATTGCAGGATCTGCCTCACTGCACCAAGCATTACGGTCGCATATGTTTTATGTGGTAGAGTGCTTGCAACCAATGATATACGATTGGAGCACATATTTACTATAGAGAATGAAGACTCAACTTACTAAATGCAAAAATGGGAAGATGAAAAACTTTGGATATGGTAGCATCTTGTGCTCTTTATTTTTTGAGAGAGTACCTGCCATTATCCCATAAGTCTTTATGCCACCACTTAGACTTAGGGAACCATGTTTACTATGATGGTCCACGGTGATTCAATTCTTGGGAGGTGGGAGACTTTTCTATGCACATGATGATGCATTTTTCCATTGGTGGGAGCATCAAATCATTGTTATTGACGATTATCCATATAAGGGGATAAGTTTCTCCCATGATCTAGATATGCCCATCCCTCTTGGTGGCGCACTGGGTGAGATTGGTAAGATTTTTTTTCAATTTTCATGTTATTTATTTTTTATTTGTTTTAATTATTTTAAGAAGTAAAAAAAATATTTTTTGGATGGATTAATCTAACAAAACTTTATGAATGTGTAGATATCATACCAAGACGACCAGAGGGATACCCACATCACTGACGCAGGGGTCGCGGTGAGGCCTAGCCAGACACATATGTTTCTAAGATGGAACACACTTTATAGAGTGTTCAGAGAAATATGGACCTTCTGACACATTAGATTCCCATGATTTTGGTTAGGACTTGCTGGAACAGATGCAACAACACATAGTCGATGTACCACTGTCCTGGGTACGATTATTTCGGTGCCTGAACAACATTGTTGTATGCGACAAAGATACACATACGAGGGGGGAGGGGGGGCTCGTCATATATAATGTATCACTTTTTGTATCTGCCTATATAGATGTACATTCAAGGCTAGAGGCCCAAATTTTGTAACTTAAAAATCCATAATTTTGTATTTAAGGGGAATGGAAATAATATATACATCTCTCTTTTTGCCTTGTTATAAATGTGTTATGTACAATTATGTGTGCTCTTATTACTTTATATGTGTGACCGATGCCAATCTAATACATAGTTAGTGTATGCATCAGATACACAATTTTCACTTCTAGAAATATGATTATAAGTAATATAATTAAAATGTCGTTCTAAAAGACGTATACATAGGAAACATCGAAGCAAGATAGGATTGTGCACATAGTATTGACTGTTTAGTTGTGAAACCACCAATTGGGAATCCATGTGAACCTCTAAAAATGAGATACTATGAAAAATAACATCTCTTAGGAGTTCAATCATGATGCTATACTCGACCACATTATTCGTTGTTGGCCCTAGACAATCACCGCTAGATACAACCACTTGGTTCAAGGGTAAATAAATCACCCACGTGGAGGAAGTGAGGTTCTAAGTGTGACGACTTGCACCTTCTGTGAACCCGACATAGACCAATGACCCCAAAGACATCTGCCAATAAAGAATAAACCGTATAAGTGATCAAGGGAAAAATGAGAGAAAAATAAAAAATACTATCTATGAACAAAAATGCAAAAGGCATATGCTTGAGCAAGAATTCTCAAGCGTAATACCTCTTTAAATAGATCCCATTTCTATGCCCCTTAGCACATTACCCTCTTAATCAGATAACTCATAAGGTCACTTCTGAAGGGCATGCCTCATAATGTAAAGGCCGTGCCACATTGGATTGAACTTGCCCACCCCCAACACATCCTTGTCCTAATCATAAACCAAAACAGGGTCACCCTCGAAAAAGACCCTTGGGAAGACAATCTTGTCATAATGAGAATTAAAATGTTTCTTATAAGTATCATCTCTGTAGAAGCATCACATTGTTTCTCATCTAGCTTCTCTTAGTGAACAAGATGCACTTCCAAGTCTGTCTTCTTGAAGTACGGTCTTGAGAGACTTGTTCATGACCTCTACCTGACCATTTTATTGTGGATAATATAGAGACAAATGATCCTTATTGAATCCCAATTTGGATTCTAACTCAGAAATTATTATTTTATGAAATTGACTTCCATGGTCAATGACAATCTCCCTCAGAACTCCAAACTCGGTGATAACCTAGTTGAATAGGAACAATGCTGCAGTCTCACCATCATTTGCAAAAGTAGGCATGGCCTCCGCCCACTTCGTAAAGTAGTCGACGACCACAATGATATAATGGTGGCCCCTAGCCAAAGGTGGGTGGCTCATGGTGAAATCAATTCCACATTTTTTAAACATACCAATGATGATGATGGGAAATAACAGAGCATGATGCATGCACTTTTTTCGAGAAAAAATCTGGCAGGGATGACACCTTTTGACTGTCTCAACACAATAGTTAAATATTGTTGGCCAAAAGTATCCGACACATAACTTTTTTTGGGTTGGATCCAACCCAGATAGATGACCACCAAATCATCCACTTTGGCAATCATTATGCACAAACTCCACGTCCTCATGGGTCAAACAATGACGAAGAATTGAATCGACCCCACGATGATACAAAGTGTCATTGACAATGAGGTAATTCTTCGCATGATGGAAAATTTGACGTCAATAATCCTGTGAATGATGCAGATAAAAATTTAGAGTCTGAATATATACAAGGATATTTCCATACCAAGGACTGATGGAAGTGATAAGGAAGAGATACTCGTTCAGAAACAATTCTGTAATTACGGTTTCCTCGTCCTCCCTGGGAAATTCCAACATCAACTCCATGAAAACCAATGACTTTTTGGACTTAGCAGAGACAAAGTCCAAGTCAAATTCTTATAGAATGACAATCCACTTATTATGTTTTCCCCCAATTATACGTCGTGTAAGGACATATTGAAATGGATTGACGTCTACGACTACAATTATTTTTCGTAGCAAAATGTAATGTCGTAATCCCTGGACAACATGGACAACTTCCAATGTTATCTTCTCGACATGTAGATAATTAAGTCTAGATCCAATCAGACCACGACTGAGATAATAGATAACATGCTCTTGTGAGCTATCATATTCCTGAACCAACATAATGATGACAATGGATTCTTCTACTGTGATATACAACAATAAATCCCTCCTATAGTTCGGAGGACTAAGCAAAGGGGAAGAAATAAGCACGTTCTTAAGAACATCGAAAGATCATTGTGTAAAATCATCCCAAACAAAGGGAACCCGTTTCTTCAACAAGTGCATGAATCCCTTGGTGACGTCGACATAGTTTTCTATGAAACATCGAAGGAAATTAGCCTATCCTTGTAGACTCTGTAACTGAAAAATATTGCGTGGGGGAGGCAATTGAACTATTTTCTCCACTTTTAATGGATCAACCATGATCCCTTTGTTGGATATGATATGACCCAATAGACACAATGAAATGACGCAAAATATGAATTTGTTCAGATTTAACCGAATATGATAGTAACAATATTTTTTGAAGATAAGTCTAAGATGTGTTGGATGATCTACCCTCTTACAAGAGAGAGCAATGAGGTCATCCAGATACGCTTCAACAATGTGCTTCAAATCATCGAAAGTGAAGGACATGACCCACTGGAATATAGCTCCAACACTTTTGAGGCCAAAAGGAATCTTTTTGTATGTTAAAGTCTCCCAAGGACATATGAATGTTGTCTTGTGTTGATCCTCAGCTGGATATGAATCTAATTGTATCCATAAAATCCATCCATGAAGGAAAATATTTTGCTTCCCACACACTCATCGATAATCTGGTCAATGAAAGGTGTGGGGAAGTTTTCCTTTGGAAAAGATTTGTTCAAATCGCAGAAATCCATACAAACACATATGGTTTGTTTCTTTTTATCTACCGGAACAAGATTCAACACCCATTTGGTAAGAGGAATCAGGTAAATAAAACCTTCCTTAAGCAACTTTTCTACTTTAGCCTTTACAACTGTCGCCTTCTCGGGGTTTATTGGTTGTAATTTTTGTTGAACAAGCTCGGTGTTTTCGTAAGTACGAATCTCATGTTCAAAAATTCAGGGATCAATGCTTGACATTTCCTCATAGGACCAAGAAAAAATGTTGCGAAACTCTTTAAGTAGAGATGTATATGTAAATATCTCTTTAGGAGAACAATCCACATTGATAAAAACATTTTCTACGATGCCATGGGTTTTAGAGATGTTGATCATAATGGTTTCCAATATATTAACCATGTTCCCTTCAACATAAACACCATGATTTTCTAAGGGGTTCATAGACTAATAGACACCTCCATTCACAACTGATCAGAACTCTCCGCTTTTAATTGGACAGAGCTCTGGAAAGAAATATGATCAATGATGCATATCCTCCCATGGTCGTTCTGGCCCTATCATTGCGTCTATAATGGATTCATCATAAGGAAAGACAATGTTAAGGAAGTCAAGAGAAGTCGAATAATTCTTAGCCCAAATGGGCTTTAGAAACTGATCGTTTTCTTCTGTCCACGAATAAATTGGATTAGAGTCTGTAGTAGCTTGTTCAATTTTTTGATAAGCGATCTCTGTTGCAGAAAGTGGCATGGACATACCAACGTGCGCAAGACCTTCAACGGATTCACACGGTCAGGGTAACACCCATGGATATTTAAAATACATAGTTATAAACGAACCTACCTATGTAATGTGAACTGAGGAGTTCGACTTTTGATAGCTGACCAGGGTAGCACAAACGTATGAAATTGGTGCTGAGAAATTGAAATTTCCCATAAGCGAAGGGTACATTCCAACACCGATGCTCTCAATTTCCGTATCAGAGTTTTTGATCAATGGGACTATAGATTCTGAATTTTTCGTGGAGTTAGAGCGATTGAACAATATCTAATCTACTATTACTATCTTCCCTTCATGAGGGAATCACAAAACTTGAAAAACCGATGAGATGATATCCATCATCACATAGTTCCAACTCCTTCCTAACAAAATATTGTAGTTGAGCGGAGTGTCGACTACTTCAACTTCAACAGAAACAGCCTCTCCCTCTAACTGGACATGAAAATAGGAAATGAGACCGTGATGTCTAAACGACCATCCATCTAATGCGGTTAAAAGAGTAGGAGAAGGGGTGAGCTCAGGGGAACTGATTTATTTCCTGCAAGACAACGACGTAACACATGTCGAAGCACCTTCAACAATGACATTTATTCCAATGATGTGTTTTACATATACAACATTAATTTGGAAGGTCAAATGGTAGGTGTTGTCGCAAGAGTTGACTCTAGGCTGTAATAGAGCCAAGCCTTAGCACATTTTAAATGAAATAAAAAATTTTGATTGATCAGTCATAAGAGACTCCTAGAACTAGGTCTGAAACAGGCCCTTCACTCATTTATAGATCAGAAACGAAGAGACATGACATCGTTTGTCTAATTGATTTAATAAAGAGGATGGATGGAGGATAGGAGATGAAGAAGACTGAAACAAAGAGTTAGGTATCTAATTCTGATAGGTCTAATCTTTATTTCAATGGAAGAAATAACACCAAACTTCAAATATCTGAACACATGTCTTGTCTTACTCATAGCAAGATAGAGGAAAAGATATGAATAAATAAAAATTGTAAATAAGGAAAAACAATTAAGATGCAGGTCTTGTTCTACTCATGACAAAATAGAGGAAAAACTGCACTTTAAGGAATGCTTTAAATTAGCTACAGCAGAAGTATCACTGAATTGTAACCATTACAAGCTAAATTAATGAATGGAAGGAAGAAAGAGAAGTGATGAAAACTTCAAAAACAATAACAGAGGAAGAAGACAGAATTAGAAAGTGACAAGGTGTAGAATCTCTCAGCACTCTGTTCTATATTTGTTGAAAAGGAATGCATTACAAACCCAGCCTCCAAAAGGCTCTCGGGTTGTTCCCCCTCTTTTCTTTCTTCAAGAAGATACAATAATATATGTCTTCTACTCCCTTTCAAATAACTGAAAAACGATTCGGATTCCAAAAGAAATCCCTCTAGAAATGAAAAGGCATTTCATGTAGGTATTGAGGTCTAAATCCTCCCAAAAGATAACAACAGTTACCATCAAATTCAGAAACTTTCTGCCATAGAAAATGGGCCAAACTGCTGAAAAATGGGGTTGCGGTTATGGTTCTGTATCTCTCGAATCGTGATATATGTGTATAAAATGAAAGAGGTTTTTGTTCATCTATTTTTTCTGACCAAAAACCTCTCTCGGTTTCCTGAGATCCATTTCCATTTGCCCCAAATCTGCCTTTCAAAAACATGTGTCAAACGGGGAAATTCTGAGATCCAAAAATTAGGGCTCGGAGATGGATTCTATTCTCTCAATATATGACACCTGTAGGAAAAATGAGGGAGGTTAATTATATATTATGTGTTAGGCACAAAAACCTCTGACCGTTTCTCAAAATGATATTCGAGTCTCTCAAAATCATCATTTTAAAATGATGACTCAACATAGTAAAAAACACCACATTTCTGAAAACGAACCTCATCTTTTGGGGGACTTTTGACTGCCTTCCCAAGATCCAAATGAACTTATGAAGACACCAATGGAAATATTAGGATCTTTATATTTCGATCAACTATTAGAACATGAAAAATGGCCTCTCTAAGGCTAAGAAAAATGGTTTTTTCCCAAGGCAGTTTTTTGCATATGAAAAATCTGCGATTTCGGTGGCTAACACGTCAAAAACAAAGGTATCTTAGCTGCCGAAAGTCCTGGATTTCGATAGCTAACAGTGCAATTTCGGAGTGCCGTAAGCCACAGAAAGTCCCGAAACCCTGATTTCGGGATTTTGGGTTTCGGGAAATAGAAAACAAAAATTTCGTCGGCTAAACTTCCGATGGCCGAAACTCGAAATGATGATGTGGCATTTTGTAAAACCTTATTTTAGTGATTTTATTTCCGTTTATTGCATTTTATTTATTTTTTATTTATTTGTGCCTCCTCGTGAGCTCTTCCTCCATGTGACGCTTGAGTGCTTAGTCTCAGCTGATACACTTTCGACAGCTAAGGGCATATGAAACCTGAGATTTAAGCTACCGAAAGCCTGCACTTTCAGTAGCTAAACACTATAATTTTTTTCTTTCTAAGCTACCGAAAGCCAAAATTTCAATATTTGTTCCAACATAGGCTCCATCTAGGGATGGTGCTTTCCTGAAAGTGCCAAGAACAGTAGACCAAGTGCCTTCATCCATTGGGCGATCCCAAATCATCCTTATCAAACTCTGAACCCTGTCACTTTACTTGCATCTTTTCGGAATGAAAAACCACTTATTCATCCATTGGGCTATGGAGTCGTAATGCTTTAAAAAAAAACCATGCTGGATTCAAAACTGAACTGTAAACATATTGAAAACCACCGCTGTAATCTAATGCTCGAAGTCAAGCTTATTTATATACATCACCTACTCTAACTACTGAAAAAATTCCCACTGAATCAAATGATACGAAAATGCCAGTGAAGCCAATCCAATAATTGTCTACTTATTTTAAATTATCTCACACTTTCTTTGAGCAGGCTGAAAAAGGAAACTGACAAATCCCATCTAACCTATTGGTGATCATGAATTTTCAAACCTTTCATCGATTCTTGTGACCAAATATCCATGACATAGCATACTCCTTCGTTAAATGAATTTAAAAGATAAGCAAAAGGATCTTGGAAAAATATATGGTCCTGAGGTTTTAAAACATCCAGGACTACTCTATGTTCTGATTTATAATGCTCAGGATCATTCTCGAAGAGAATATCTGAGCACCCTTCAAGATCATTGGCAATGGCATCTCCAAAATCATGGCACAATCTTGTCTGAAGACCCTCATCCCTCCATGAAAAATCTGCAGCAAGTTGTTCTACAGAAATGATGAAATAATCATCACTATACTCCTCATATTTAGGTTCAGCAGATAACTCAAGAGGGTCATCAGTCAGAAAAAATCTCGGGACATCAACTGTGGATCTCTCAAGCAAAGGACACTTTTTTACTATCTCTAGCATACTGTTTATTTCAGATTCATACTTCTGCAAATCACAGTCTAAAGCATTCTCGAACATCAAACTTTCTTCAAGATCATTAAACATGGCAACCATATCTTTTTCATGAAACAAAGCAGAGTCTAAAATCTGATCTCCTGGCAGGAAATCATCATAAATAGGTTCACTAACTTCCTGTAAAGTTCCATCAAATACATGACTGTCATCATTTAAAAACAGATTTACATTTTCAGAAATGGAAGAAGTTTGACACTCATATCTGGGACTGTGTGAAAGCTGCAAATCTGTGTGAGTAGGGGCTACAACATAGCTGTGCAGGAGCAGATCTATCTCTTCTTTAGTCAAAGGAGAAGGTGGTCTCTGTATTTTCTGGATAAAACAACAATCATTCCTTTCTATCTCTTTTGCAGGTTGACCATGATGCTGAATATCTTCTTCTTGAGTATGTTCACAAGATCTAGCTTCTTTATGAGCCAACTCTTCCTCATACCGATCATCTTCATCAACTTGAGAAATTTCTATTGTTTCTTCCTCCTCTTCAAGAGGATTTGTATGATCTTTTTATCTTATGAATCCTATATTACAACAATCTTCAAAAAGGATTTCAGTTGAATATATCCTCTTACAATGTTGATGAAAAAGTGTGTGAAAATATCTCAATGAAGGAATACTGGAATGGGGTAAAGATTTATACCAGAGTCTAGCATCTTTTTCCAATGAAAACATAAACAATTTCATGAGGACATCTTCATGATGTACATTTAATTCCTCCATGAGCTTGTGGAATTCAAGCAAGTGTTCAGTGGGATTGTCGTCCTCATATTCTCCAAATTTAGGAAGGACATCTTCCCAAATTTTAATGTTTGGAACAGTGTTTGGAAATCCATAAACATTTGTAAAGTCGAGAGGAGCAAACCTTGCAGCAATTCGAGTAGTGAACGAATTCGACATTTGAGACCAGTGGAGTCACCAACAAAATCATGTAGAGTCTATGAACCAAGGAGTCTCCAGGTGAATGATCACAGCCAATTGAATGCCTATCCCTTGTTCACCATCAAGAGATAGATCTGAACTTTGTCGTATCCCAGGGAAGATAACTTCGTTCTCCGTCCTCGACAACGACGCCAGAAAATGTTGTTGCAAGAGTTGACTCTAGGCTGTAATAGAGCCAAGCCTTAGCACATTTTAAATGAAATAAAATTTGTTGATTGATCAGTCATAAGAGACTCCTAGAACTAGGTCTGAAATAGGCCCTTCAATCATTTATAGATCAGAAATGAAGAGGCATGACATCATTTGTCTAATTGATTTAATAAAGAAGATGGATAGAGGATAGGAGATGAAGAAGACTGAAACAAAGAGTTAGGTATCTAATTCTGATAGGTCTAATCTTTATTTCAATGAAAGAAATAACACCAAACTTCAATATCTGAACACAGGTCTTGTCTTACTCATAGAAAGACAGAGGAAAATCTATGAACAAATAAAACTTGTAAATAAGGAAAAACAATTAAGATGCAGGTCTTGTTCTACTCACGGAAAAACAGAGGAAAAATTGCACTTTAAGGAATGCTTTAAATTAGCTACAGCAGAAGTATCACTGAATTGTAACCATTACAAGCTGAATTAATGAATGGAAGGAAGAAAGAGAAGTGATGAAAACTTCAGAAACAATAACAGAGGAAGAAGACAGAATTAGAAAGTGACAAGGTGTAGAATCTCTTGGCACTCTGTTCTATATTTGCTGAAAAGGAATGCATTACAAACCCAGCCTCCAAAAGGCTCTCGGGCTGTTCCCCCTCTTTTCTTTCTTCAAGAAGATACAATAATATACGTCTTCTGCCCCCTTTCGAATAACTAAAAAATGATTCGGATTCCAAAAGAAATCCCTCTAGAAATGAAAAGGAATTTCATGCAGGTATTGAGGTCGAAATCCTCCCAAAAGATAACAACAGTTACCATCAAATTCAGAAACTTTTTTCCATAGAAAATGGGCCAAACTGCTGAAAACTGGGGCTGCAGTTATGGTTCTGTATCTCTCGAATCGTGATAGCTGTGTATAAAATGAAAGAGTTTTTTTTTCATATGTTTTTTCTGACCAAAAACCTCTCTCGGTTTCCTGAGATCCATTTCCATTTGCCCCAGATCTGCCTTTCAAAAACATGTGTCAAACGGGGAAATTCTGAGATCCAAAATTAGGTCTCGGAGATGGATTCAATTCTCCCAATATGTGACACCTGTAGGAAAAATGAGGGAATTTATTGATCTCTGATGTGTTAGGCGCAAAAACCTCTGACCATTTCTCAAAATGATATTCGATTCGCTCAAAATCATCATTTTAAAATGATGACTCAACACAGTAAAAAACGCCACATTTCTGAAAATGAACCTCATATTTTGGGGGACTTTTTACTACCTTACCAAGCTCCAAATGAACTTCTGAAGACACCAATGGAAATATTAGGATCTGTAGATGTTGATCGACTATTAGAACACGAAAAATGGCCTCTCCAAGGCTGAAAAAAATTGCTTTTTTCGAAGGCAGTTTTTTGCATATGAAAAATCTGTGATTTCGGTGGCTAACACGTCAAAAACAAAGGTATCTCAGCTACCGAAAGTCCTAGATTTCGGTAGCTAACAGTGCAATTTTGGAGTGCCGTGAGCCACCGAAAGTCCCGAAACCCCGATTTCAGGATTTCGAGTTTCGGGAAATAGAAAACAAAAATTTTGTCGGCCAAACCTCCGATGGCCGAAACCCGAAATGATGACATGGCATTTTGTAAAACCATATTTTAGTGATTTTATTTCCGTTTATTGTATTTTATTTATTTTTTATTTTTTTGTGCCTCCTCGTGAGCTCTTCCTCCATGTGACGCTTGAGTGCTTAGTCTCGGCCGATACACTTTCGACAGCTAAGGGCAGATGAAACCCGAGATTTAAGCTACCGAAAGCCTGCACTTTCAGTAGCTAAACACTATAATTTTTTTTCTTTCTAATCTACCGAAAGCCAAAATTTCAATATTTGTTCCAACAGTAGGGAAGATGAGGCTTCACCTCTGCAACATCAGACTTTATAATGAGCTGGCTCGAAGATTCAACAACTCCTATTGCAGACAACAATGTGACTTGTTGCGTGGGGAAACTTTGTAGCACCTCTAGGGCCAACATCGTACATGGCGTCTATGCCAAGACCTCAACAATAGAGTAGTTGGGTGCGACTCGAGAATTTGAGTTGTGTGATGTAATCTTATATACACCTTTCAATATGCATGGCATTGTTTCCTTCTCAAGATTCTCTATATCGAGAGAATTATGAGGACCTGAAGTTTATTTTCCCTTAGACATTGACTAAGGATTATTGTAATCGCAATTTTGATTCGAAAAACCAACTTCCTCCACTTTATTATGGTTCACCATATTGATGAACAACATTGATCCATCTGACAAGGGTGAATTTTGGGTGCCCCCTTGAAAATTTCCACAAGAAGAGCCTACCTGAAAATTATATCCATGTGGGAACGAGTTCTTCAGCAAAACAGGTTGTTGTTGCGCTAGTAGGAATTGAGCCTCTTCTATTTTTGGGCACTGATGAGTGAGGTGATCTTCACTGCAAAGCTTGCAAGGTAATTTCACCTTCTTATTCTCTTTTTTGGCCCCTCCAACATTCACATTCAATTTTAGATTTTTATTATTGTTTCCAACTCCTTTCTTATCCTTTCCCTTCTTATTCTTCCCTTCGAGTTGTTGGCTACCCTTCGGGGTTGTCAATTGTACGGTGTCAACATCTAACGACTAGACGATGGAAACGATCGAATCCATGGCTTGGCCAATCATAGATGGATGAATGGTCATCTGTTGCATCTAGTTCATCACTAGATATGTGGTAGTTCTTTATACACACCCAACTATGCCATTGACATGTGGTCAAGACTTCATTTTTGTAGTATCGAAACTGGGTCACGGTGCATTCAGTATAATTTTGTAAAGAATCCCATATTGTGAGTAGATTAAATCTAAATATTGGGCACTAAAGATCGCATCTTCCTAGGATGATACTCTTGACGTAGATACATATTTAGAGATGTAAGGAAATAAGGACTTGAGGAACCATTCCAATAAGAAATCAAGAGGGACTTTGGCTTTGATCAACCTCTTTCACCTCCGCCACTCTTGGGTATGATCCAATATGTGAGTGGCCTTGTCCTGTTTAAGCGTGGACAATATTTCGGTGCTGACATCGTACTGGAAAAGAAGTTGGAAGTGGTTGAGGAAAACTAAGGCCAAATAATGAAACATGAGAAATGTTGAACCTTCGAGTTCAATGTACCATTTTTCTATGAGTCCTATAAGAGTACACTGGAAGAGACAAAGCCAGATGGAATCATAATTTAAAGAATTTGATGAACACCATAGATGAAAATTTGTCACATGGTCACATGGATTCTCGCTAGACTTACCCTAAAATTTCAAAATGTTCAAAGGAAAATTTTTGGGGACCGGAGGCCAGTTCAGATCATGGAAAGCTAGATCGCTCATGAGATTTGACAAGTTTATTTTTGACAAAATGTTAACCTTGGTGGTGGCCCATAATTCTAACTAGTTGAGTTGGAGCTCTCGGGTTGAGTGCCTGCTGGAAAAGAATAACCTGGGTTGTTACTGGCACCAAGTTTCTAGGAAAATCTTGTGGATGGGACATGGTTTTGAGTAAATCCTTGATGACCCTAGTTATATAGAGGAAATCCTCCACCCATTTGGTTCCCATAAGATAAAGCAAGGTTTCCCCCTACTGACATCCTTTGCAAAGGGAAACTCCCTTGCATTGGATAGTTTTGACTGAGAAAGGGGTTTCCCACTGACAACATTTCATGCAAAGAATAAGATCCTTACACAAAATTCCACTAGGCTTGGCAGGGGTTACCCCCTGCCGACATTCCAGACAAGAGAAAGGGATTGCTCCCAAAATCACAAAATAACGTGAACATGTTAGAAGAATATGACATGTTAATAGATTGGAATACTCCACCCATAGGACCACCACATCCCACAAAGGGATTAGGGCTAGAAGACAAAAAGACCCGCTCCTGAGTGAGGGGAATGATAGAGGGATGTGCCCTCCTCCCAAAGGAAAGGATTGGAGGGGAGTTCAAGAAAGCCCTAACATCGCTACTTTGGGGAAACATATGAGAACTAGCTGACATGTCCTGCAGACCGAATGATGACATCCCAAACAAAAAAGCGTTAGATATAAATAATGATGAAGAGGCCACACTCAAAGGTTGAGTGGACCTAACTATCATTGTTGAGGAGCTACTGATTGACGCGACTACCGTGGATTGAACCACACTAGTCATTTGGTGAGATATGAAAGGAGGTAGGATTCCTCCTAACATAATTGTTGAAGTGGGGGTTGTAGGGTTCCTCGACCCAGACACTTCTGAATTTTCGTCCATTATGGCCCACCGAAGAGGATTACTATTAGTGAAGTTTGACCCAGAGGCTAGAATCTTCGAGACAATCAGATCATGGGATCTAGTCAACAAAGGATTGTATAGATGAACGAAGCCTTCAACTTCAAGATTCGATATGCATGTAACCTTTGGTGCAAACGAGTTAGATTCTTCCAGGCTCAATCTCTATGATGTTAATGGGACTAGTCGATACAAAAGTGCCAGTTTGGTCAATTCAACACCTCTGAGCTGGTGGTGGAGAATTCACTTCTACTTTATCAGGAAGAAGACCTTGTGTTATCCTATATTGATGAGGCAGTTGATCAGAGGCTTTAAATCATAGACGCATGATGAATTCCAACACACTTACCTAAGATGTCTATGAACATAGAGCACACCACTAGAAAATCCTTAAGGAAACAACAATCACAAACACATTTACCAATACTCCGACTTAGGTGGATTAGGTCATGAGGCCGCAGTAGTAACTAAGTTAGGTAAGGACCTTCCAGATGAAGGCATGGGTTGATTAAGTCAAGTGAACCAACGGACGAAGGATTTAGAAGAAGTTACCGTAACCTCCACTAACAAGACCTTCCCGGTGCAAGTACCCACGCTTTGCACGGTACCCTCTAGAGGTACTGAGAAGTGTGATACGATGCATGTCCCAAGTACCATGGGAAACCTCCCTACAGTCACCTCTAAGAAACCTAGGAATGACTAATGATACCAACTCGTGGCTAGCATCTGAGAGGTACAATCGATAGTTGGGATCGAACGTATGGGAAGTGTAAAAAATTCTGAATATTCGAAAGCGTCACCTCTCATGAAGGTAAGGGCACTAGAGAAACCCCCAAAATATGATCTCTTCACTACATTTAGTCAAGCTTAAGAGGGGTTATCTCCTCGTCTCTCCCTCATGCGAACTCGTGTTTAACTCTTGTGTTAGAGGAGGCTCTCATCTATACCTATACATGATTTGGATTTTGCGCTCCCTATATCAAACTCCTAAGTTGATTTTTGGCCTTGGAGAGTTAACTCTCCAATCCTAATCCAAGGCCCTAGATTAAGCTAGTATATTTACCCTGCAAAAAAAAATGTCTAGTCAATTTTATTTTAACATTCATTTTATAGGGGATGTTGTTTACTTAAAAGGGGTATTCGTATTTTATCAAGACTCGACATAAAAACACTTATAAGAACATAAAATGAAAAATGCATGTTCTTCACTGAAAAGCTAAGCACACAATGCTTCAGAAACAAAAAAAAACTCTTTCTTTTTATGATATGCAAGAAATGCAATTTTTTGTTTTAGATGAAATGCATTATTGATGCAAATTTGTTTTTGAAATGCGAAGCAACTGAAAAAATTATGGAATTCTTTTAGTCAAAACTATGAAAATGAAGATATTTTCTTTCCAAGGATGCAAAATGCAATTTGAAAACTAACAAGCACTATAAAAAGAGAAAGCACACTTAAAAACAAAGTTTTCTTCTTCAGCGAAACAATGCAAGGACCAAAAAATAATACAAAAGTACACTTTCTATGTGTTTTTGTTTTCTTATTTAAGAGGTAAAATAAATATGAAACATTTAAAGAAACCTTTCTTCTTAACACTAGCAAGAAAGAAAGAAAAAGAAGGTTTAAAAGAACCTAGACCTGTAAAGATTTACCAAGAAAAACAAAAAAAAATCTATTCTAGACAAAAAGATCCCGGGAAGTAACTTCTCAGATTACCCTCAAAAATAGAAAATGATCCAAAAAGGAAATGCACAAAAATTTCTTTTTTTCTTTATAAGAATTAAACTAAGCAACTAATGAATCTAGAAAGCAACACAAGAGTCTTAAAGTCCTAGGAGAGACCCTAGACACTTAGCTCAACACCTTCATACCCTAAAAGATTTGAAAAAATCCTTCCTAGATACATGTACGTGCCTGTGCACAAGGAAGTTGCGTATACACGACTATCTAAACTGGTTGGCACATATGTACACGATTGTGATAACTACCCAACACGTATGTACCTCAAAATTATCAAAAAAAGAAAATCAAAGGCAAGGTAAAGGCACAAGTGAATAAAGGAAGACTGAGGAAATAACAAGTCATTATTCTAAGTATCAAATAGTAGTCTAAAGCAAAAGAAAAATCAATTGAACCAAGAAAACAAAACTACAAAGCCCAAAAATAGGCCCATTAGGGAGAAATCCCTAGTATGGTTTCCAATTATGATTTTGGGGAAAAATCCCCTACAATAGTGGGCTTACTGCAACAAATCTAATACCTTAAAAAAACAAAATTCCAAGAAGAACACTCAACAAAGATACTGTAACTGAATTCAAAGGAAATAACTAACTATCTAAAGGAGAAGAAGGATTAACTCACCAGGAGTCCTATGGTTGTTGTCGTTCCCGATTGTAGGAATCTCCTTGCTCTTTTCTGATAGTTCCTTTGCAACCTACAAGAACCTCAAACACACAAGCCTGCATAGAGAGGTAGTTGTATTAATAACTACCCATTAATCCAATGAAATATAATGAAATTATCAAATCAACTAGTGTTCTACAAAGCATATATGAAATAATTGTAAATAAAACATCACAAACACAATGCTTTTCGAAGGAGTGAGTTTCTTATTGTTGTTCAATAGTTAGGTAGTTATGTCGTATACCTGTCATGTGTAACACTTCCTTGTCGAAAGAGACTCCGAGTCCCTCCACCCAAGTTCCTGCTATAAATATTGGTTTTGGCTCTAGATTCACCATAGTCTCAAAGAGAATATAGTGGAGACTCTTAGTTAGGTTGGATGGTAATCAAAAGGAAGGTTGGAAAAAAGGGTTTCCAGGCCAATAACCAACAACTATAGGGATGTATATGGGATTACAGACACAATGGGTGTATCCAAATGGATGTTTTCTTTTGGTGTGCAAAGAATCATTACCTTTGTCCTTGGACAAAATGGTCCTTTTATGTTGTATGTAGTTGGTTAGAGACAATTGATTACGGGAAAAAAGAGTCAGGAAACTAACCAAAACTGTAACTCAACATTCAATTAGGAAAAAATATATATATTAAATCATTTACTACCATGTATGCGATTGTCCTCTGGGAAAACCACATATACGTGTGCTGCATAACTGCCAGGGTGTGTACAACTTCCAAAAATATGTTTTTTAGAAGGTCTCAAGGAGGTATGGAGAATATTTGTTTGTAAGTAGGATATGGACTAGGAAATAAGAGAATCAATGCTTTAATGGTGGCAATTCAAGACATAAAAATTTTATTTGAGACGTCATGTGCATCTAAAGGGCCCCACATGCCATGCCCGATAAATACCAGAAATGGATTCTGAAATTCGCTAGCAATAACGTAATTATTGTCGAAGAGTGTCTAATCAAATTTTACGATTCCATACGAGAGGCATATGTAGTCAAAGATCACGAAGTTATAGTCATGAATTTATTCATGTTATCCCTGGAAGAAGATGCTAAAGTGTGGTTTTGTGGCCTACCTGATAATAGAATCCACTTGTGGGATAGATTTCATATGGCCTTAATCAAATGATGGGTTGTGCGTAAATATGGTAGAATGCTTCTATCCCAGATCCATGAAATCGAGAAGAAGGAGAATGAGATAGTCAAAGAGTTCGACGTGAAGTTTAGGAAGTTGGTTGACATGGCCCCATAAAGAACTAGGCCCAAAGATGATGTGATCCTCCTTCACTATATAAATTCATATGAAGGACATATTGGCCTTATGCTGAGAGATAAATTCCCCAATACTCTCGAAGAAGCACACAATTGGGAAAGTAATATAGAAGAGAACATGCTCTCATCGAAGTTTGATATTATGGGTTATTTTAGAGAATCTACTTATCAGATAGAGATGAATCCATGATTGTGCATATAGTGGACCCAATTGAAGACCTTGTAAGAGTGTTGAGTGAAAATTTTGAGAAGTTGTTTGTTAACCTTATCTAATCTCAAACTGATTTATTTAATAGAATGATGAATATTGAGAGAGATAGAGGGAAATAGAACATTTATCATCCAAAGCAATAGAATAATCAATTCCAACCCCAAGAAAATGCAGGGTGGAATATGAATACGGATCCCCAAGAACATATATTCCAAAACACCTTGGCCTTGATGAACATTGTTAGTCAAGAATAATTTCCTTTGTTTTTTCCTTGTGATGAGCCACATAGTGAGCAGACTCATCCTAGAAATTTTGAACAAGATGGAGCAGGAAGCCCTGGGGGTATGGACAATCTAAACTGGGTTGGAGAAGATTATTACATCTACATGACCCAACATAAACCTATTTCATTAGACAAAGATGAGATGATGGAGACTAACGATGAGAGCATATATGTCACTAGGATTATCAGGTTGAACATGCTTAATTCTATGATGAGGAAGCCAAGAATGACCTCGTCATATTATAGTCTATGCATTAAGGAGAAAAAGATGGGGGAAATCCTCCTTTTTACATCACATTGGACATTAATTCTCTCCTGTTGCAAAAATTCATGTTATATTCTAGAGTCTCTACGAATGTGATGTCATTAAAAGTTATGAACCAATTGGGTTTGAGGGCCACCAGACCATATATGAATGTTTATGTGTTAGATTCTCGATAGATAAATTATGTGGTCTAATAAAATATTTGAAGGTGAACTTGGTAGTTTACCCTAGTATTTTTTTTTTGATGGATGTGGTGGTTATCCATGTCCTTGACACACGGGGCATGTTGTTATCTAGTAAGTGGTACACCAATTTGGGGGGTGCTCTGCAAATGGACTTATCTTATGCCACCATCCCCACATGTGAAGATATGTTCGTCACTTTTCAATGGAGGCCTACTTATAGATATCATGTAGAATATTTGGAGGACCCTATGAATCAGTTAGTTTACTACGAGCAAGATATTGGGAATTATGCAATTTTAGTAAACTCAATTGCACCTAATGAAGAAATTCATGAAGATGAAGAGTGTAATAGAATTCAAAGAATGAATTTTGATGGAGCTCAGTCTCAATTAGGTGTTGGAGTGGGGATTGTTTTCATTTCCCCGAAAGGATATAAAAAGTCATTTTCATATCGGCTAGAGTTTGAGTGTACAAATAACATAGTCGAGAATGAAGCTTTGTGCCTTGGATTAGAGTTGGCCCTAGACATGGGTATCAAGCGCTTGCAAGTGATTGGTGATTCATATCTTATAATCTTGTAGGTTAAAAGACAATTCTCTTCGAATAATGAAAGTTTCAAGAGGTATATGAATGAGATATGGGATAACATTGATCTTTTCAAGGATTTTGACATTAGAGCAGTGCCTAGAGAAAAAAATTCCGAGGTTGATTAGTTAGTAATAGTAGAATCCACTTTAGAAATTTGTGATGGATCTATGTTTGGGGATTGTAAAATGGAAGTTATATTCAAGTCCTCAATTCCAAATAACTAGGAACATTGGTAGATATTCCACGATGATGCTCAAATTGTCAAGTTCTTGAACAATTTGCATAAATTCAAAGAATACTATATCGATTGGCAAGGTCAAGATGATGTTGGTGATTATGAAATAGAGGAACTTCCAAATAATAAGATTCCTCGGGTGGTTGTTCCATTGGAAAAAATGTTTAATATGAATGATATGTATAAGAATCCACCAGGTGAGGATCAACCCTGAGACATCTTTGAGATAAATATTAGATCCGATGAGAGACCAAGAATAATTAATATTGGCAAGGGCACTTCCCATGAACAACTAAAGAATATTGAAAGTTTGATCAAGGATTATAGAGACATTTGACTGGTCCTTCGATGATTTGAAGGCATACAAAGGAGATATTATTCAATTATTTTACTAGATGGGTTGAGGCCATTCATGAAGAAAGCTATTGAAAAGGTTATCATGGATTTTCTTGAGGATAATATTTTCATGAGGTTTGGTGTGACGATGGAGTTCATGACTGATAATGCTAAATATTTTAGTTTTTCTTAGTATTCCATGTTTTGTTTTAATTATGTAATTGTATTATCTCATTCATCAAATTATTACGCACAAGGTAATGGATTGCATGAGTCAAGTAATAAGAATCTTATGACAATCATCAAGAAAGTAGTGGGTGACAACAAGAGAAACTGGGATGGTAAAATAAAATATGCCTCGTAGGAATAAATAATCGCCTAAAAGAAGGCCACCGATAAGAGTCCTTTTCAACTAGTATATGGGTTAGTTTTCAAGTTGCATGTCCACTTGAAGATTCATGTGTACCAACTACTGTAGCACTTTACTTTTAACCATAGTGCAATTTAGGGATGAATCAATCAATTGATATAACCTGAGGAAAATCAAAGGAGATATTTTGATCAATTGATTGAAATTCAAGAGAATACCAAGGCGAAATTTGATAAGTGAGCATGTGAAAGACTATTTGAGGTCGGAGACATGGTCCTAATGTGGAATAAATGAAAGGAGAACCCTGTAATGCATGTCAAGTTTGAGAGTTTGTGGCTAGTTCCCTACAAAATACATGGATAATCAATGGTTAAATATTTTCATCTAATTCATTTGTATGGTGATAAGTTACCCTGGTTCGTAAATGGAAAGATTTTAAATCTATACAATCCAAGTGGTGAGTATGTTTTCTGCATTCTAAAAAAAATGTTAATAACAAATAAATACTCTCTTGGGAGCGTTGGGTATGTGTTATATTCTTTGCATGACTAGATATAGATCCAATGTTGGGTACGTTTTATGTGTTATATTCTTTGTAGGGGGGTTAGAGGGTTCAGAAAAAATATATGGTGTTTTTTGGCGTTTTTTCGACACATGGTTTTTGCTGATGGTTTTCTAATTCTAGTTAAGGAATTAGGGTTGTTGACTAATCTGGGTCAATGGATTAGGGATTTGGATGTCACGAGATCCTATATATGTATTGTATTGTAAACAATGAAGATATGATGAATACAAGATTATAGGTGTGGATGTAAATAGGTTGTTGGTTTTCACAGTTTGGGTTTCCAAGATAAAATCTCTATGTCTTGCGTGTGTGTGTGTGTGTGTGCCATTGTATCTTTTCTATTTTTATTAAGAATCTGTTTGCAGTAATTTATTGTACAAAGTTAAAATCTACAAGAAGCATTGCATTACATTTTTTTGTTTTTTGGTATCTATGGTAATTTCAGTTCCTTCCTTGTTTTGCAATTATCTTAATGTTTCTCATCTTATATGGTTCATTTATGTTCTATTATGATTTGATAAGGATCTCTGGGGTGATGATATCACCCCACATTGGCTATTTACTCCTTTATTGGTTGAGATGTGTGTAGGTATAGGTATTAGTAGATATTATGGAGTTCTCATGTCCTCTCATTAAGCACATGTACCCATGTTGGATCCATTGTTACCACATAGGTCACATGGGGCCCACACAATATCATATCAGTCTTGTAGAAACTACAGAAAATGATACATGAAGTTGTTCCAAATCATATTCACCATATGCTGCACCAATTTCATCTCTAGATATCAAGCACCAATACTTGTTTGCACAATTTCTCCTTGGTTATGTGCACGGTTAGGAAGGGGATACCATGTCTCCCATCTCACCCCTTGCATGGTTTTTGATTCCTAGTAATTGCATCATGCTTGGCATTCACATTTGGGCCATATCACATGTAACTGTATACTCCATTTTTAAAAAGGGGGCCTAATTTTGGGTATTTTATGATTAATTGACTTAGACCTTAGTTTTCACTATGGGTGTTCTTGTCAATTGTCAAAAGAGGCGATTGATTCTATTTTATAAAGGTGGATGCTATCAAATATTTTGGCTAACATAAGAAGGGGGTGCCCCTCCTGGCCCTATACACTCATGTAATAAAGCATACTTTTGCATTAGACGAAAAGAGGGGGCACACCTCTTAGGCCCCACATAATTCATGCTATGAAATCCATTGTATCCATAATAAAAGGGGGGGTGCATCAATCCTAGGGCCCACCAAATTTTTGTAATGTGGTAATGTTTCAGCATTAGAAGGTACACCTTCTGAGTGGGGCCAACTTATAAAATAAGTTGGGTGCCCTTTTTCTTGAATATAGCTGTTGTAAAATGATTGTTGGGGATATAACTTAGCTATTTATGTAGCTATTCTCTTCATGATAGGGGTTGTTGAAAGAATGAGTACTGAAGCTTTGCATTTTATTTTCTACAAACAACTTGTGGTTGGTCTTGTGGTGCACCTCTAAGGATGGGGTTTCTTGTTGTAAGAGTTCATCTTTGCTAGAATTTCTCCATCACTTGTTATGGAGATGAATCTTTCGAGTAATATTGTTCTATCATAAAATAAATTTGTCATTTGAAATGATTTCTTTGATGTCTTTCTCTCAAATTATGGTGAAAAACTCATAGAATTGTTTCTTAATTTTTTTTTGATGAAGCTTTTCTTGATTTTAATAGAAGTTAAAGGATAGGGTTATATGTGGTTTAAACTCTTCAACTTGTGCATCCTTTCCTAAAAATTAAGGTGACCCCCATTTTCTTTATCCTCTTAACCCCATCGTTCTCATTTTGGACAAGGCATTGGTATCCTTTCTTCTCATCCATTTTTTCCTTCTAACTTTTTTTGTAGGGGTAGAAAATCTAAGATTTACATAAAAAAACATATTATTAAGTCTGTTGCTCAATTGTGCCCAACACATTTATCTTTTTTAACAACACTACCTTGAGTGCTGGTTGACTTTAATCGACATCTCACTTTTCTATGTGCTTGTGAAAATGATTTGGGCATGATATACATTGAAACTCCTTACTAACATATCCCTTGAAACAATTGTTTGTTGCATTTACAAGTGGTGTCTACTAGGAAACTATATACTACTCGCTCCACAAACCTTTTTTTAGGCTAAAATTAAAGATCTTCATTTTCTAATAACATTTTGTTGAGAACTCTGAGGCTTCTCACCAACTATTTGTGAAAAAGTGCGAGTGAAATATTTTGATTGTTTATAGAAAACTTTCGTTGATATTGTTGTCATAGATCTTGAATTTTGAGTTGGGTGAAAAAATGCATGGCCTCCCCCTTCTTTCTTCGGTTGATATCTAGGTGAATTTGTGAAGTACCTTATGCTTGAAACTGGGTATATATTTTTTTTACGAATGATACAATATTCATATTGGTGTGTATGTGATGTGAGAAACACTTGGTTTCTCACATCACATACACACCAACAACATTTTATTAGTCTTGAATATGGTTGTTAAAGTTACAATAGTAAGCATATTATAAAATATTGTTCATAACCAGAAATATCTAAGGTTGCAACCTAACTATTTGACAAAATGTGTGCATGAATTTTCCCACATTTGCATAACAACCTTTAATTCCAATGTTTGCACATCATTTTTAAAGTCATAGCAGTGAGTTGGAAGCTTTAATTTTATACTTGGAAACTCATTCTTATCTTGGAAAAAGGGCTCTTAGATTTGCCTATTGTGACTAACAAGTATTGCATCCATAAGTAATTTAAATATTTTTCTGCAATCTGATTTAGTAGTCTGGTCAAGGGAGGAATTTATTTCTTCAATTTTTGAAATGTGCCCTTGACTCTCTGTTTGTAGCTTCAAAAGTTTTCCTTTCTAATAACCTTAGTTCACTCTCTTATTTGTATGAAATTTAAATATCTTTCGTTGATAATATTCTACTATTAAATTTATAAAGCTAGTCAAATATTGCTTTCATCTTGCATTTTAAAGATAGTGATTTTTAGATTGGCATATCCATAAAAGTGTTAACATAAGCGAACAAACATTTTTTTTTATCTCTCATATGACACTTACACTTAGTGCATGATAAGTAATTTTCAACATGTAAGAAATAGAGTATCACCCTCACAAACAGACATACAAATAGAAAGTTAGCCATCCACATTGGGTTGGGTACCCATAGATATAGTGCTTAGTGTCAAAATATTATGTAGGGAGGCCTCCCTTCAAGTGAATTGTATTCACTTGAGAAGAGAGGGGAAGTGGGAGCTTAGGTGACAATTTTGAGTTCTCCTCATTTTGTTTCGAGTGTGGACCTTGCTTAATCATTGTGATAGTTTGAGTGGTAACACTTCCAATAACAATCACTCTTTTTTTTCTTCTTCTTCTGAGATTAAAATTATAATTTGTTTGAACCCATAACCTTAATAACCAACACCATTACAACCAAAAATTTAAAAACAACCCCTGAATCAAAAAGTGATGTTACTAGTGGCACCCTCTTTTGTTTTAGTTAAAATTACTACTTGTTTGAACTTACCCTCGAAATCCCTCCCCCCATCATTTGTGTGTATGTGTGTGTGTGTGTTTTTATTATTATTTATGTGTTTGTTTTGTTTTGTTTTTTCAAAAATTTCAAATTTAAATTTTTGTATAATACTTGTTTGTTTGTTTGTTTTAATTTTTGTTTGGTTCTTATTTGTCTTTTTTTTCCATGTTGATATTGTTTTCTTTATCTTTTAATTTTTTTTATTTTTTTTTTGTTACACACAAACATATTAAAAAGGGTGGATGAAGAATGTTTCTTTTTCTTTAAATATAAATTTCTTTAGTGTGTGTCTTTTTCCCCTCGTTTTGGAGGTTCCCCCTTCTAATTTTTAAATTTTTCCTCTACTTTTTAATTTTTCTACGATATTATCTACAACAATA
>JASDQU010102832.1:58294-69234 GCA_032191745.1 Picea mariana
AACATGTTCTGCAGGTCGAATGACGACATCCCAAACAAAAAAGCGTTAGATATAAACAATGATGAAGAGGCCACACTCAAAGGTTGAGTGGACCCAACTATCATTGGTGAGGAGCTACTGATTGACGCGACTACTGTGGATTGAACCACACTAGTCATTTGGTGAGATATGAAAGGAGGTAGGATTCCTCCTAGCATAATTGTTGAAGTGGGGGTTGTAGGGGTCCTCGACCCAGACACTTTTGAATTTTTCGTCCATTATGGCCCACCGAAGCGGATGACTATTAATGAAGTTTGACCTAGAAGCTAGAATCTTTGAGACAATCAGATCATGGGATCTAGTCAACAAAGGATTGTATGGATGGACGAAGCCTTCAACTTTAATATTTGATATGCATGTAACCTTTGGTGAAAAAGAGTTAGATTCTTTCGGGCTTAATCTCTATGATGTCAATGGGACCAGTCAATACAAAAGTGCCAGTTTGGTCGATTCAACACCTCTGAGCTGGTGGTGGATAATTCACTTCTAATTTATCAGGAAGAAGACCTTGTGTTATCCTATATTGATGAGGCAATTGATCAACCGCTTTAAATCATAGATGCATGATGAATTCCAACACACTTACCTAAGATGTTTATGAACATAGAGCACACCACTAGAAAATCCTTAAGGAAACAACAATCACAAACACATTGACCAATACTCTGACTTAGGTGGATTAGGTCATGAGGCCCTAGTAGTAACTAAGTTAGGTAAGGACCTTCCAGATGAAGGCATGGGTTGATTAAGTCAAGTGAACCAATGAACGAAGGAGTTAGAAGAAGTTACCCTAACCTCCACTAACAATCCCTTCCCGGTGCAAGTACCCACGCTTTGTAGGGTACCCTCTAGAGGTACTGAGAAGTGTAATACGGTGCCTATCCCAAGTACCATGAGAAACTTCCGTGTAGTCACCTCTGAGAAACCTAGGAATGACTAATGATACCAACTCGTGGCTAGCATCTGAGAGGTAAAATCAATAGTTGGGATCGAACATATGGGCAGGGTAAAAAATCCTGAATATTCGAAAGCGTCACCTCTCATGAAGGTAAGGGCACTAGAGAAACCCCTAAAATACGATCTCTTCACTACATTTAGTCAAGCTTAGAGGGGTTATCTCCTCGTCTCTCCCTCACGCGACCTCGTGTTTAACTCTTGTGTTAGAGGAGGCTCCCATCTATACCTATACGAGATTTGGATTTTGTGCTCCCCATATCAAACTCCTAAGTTGATTTTTTGCCTTGGAGAGTTAACTCTCCAATCCTAATCCAAGGCCCTAGATTAAGCTAGTATGTTTACCCTGCAAAAAAAAATGTCTAGTCCATTTTATTTTAACATTCATTTTATAGGGGATATTGTTTACTCAAAAGGGGTATTGGTATTTTATCAATACTTGACATAAAAACACTTATAAGAACATAAAATGAAAAATGCATGTTCTTCACTGAAAAGATAAGCACAAAATGCTTCAGAAACAAAAAAAAAACTCTTTCTTTTTATGATATGCAAGAAATGCAATTTTTTGTTTTAGATGAAATGCATTATTGATGCAAATTTGTTTTTGAAATGCGAAGCAACTAAAAAAATTATGGAATTCTTTTAGTCAAAACCATGAAAATGAAAATATTTTCTTTTCAAGGATGCAAAATGCAATTTGAAAACTAACAAGCACTATAAAAAGAGAAAGCACACTTAAAAAAAAGTTTTCTTCTTCAGCGAAACAATGCAAGGACCGAAAAAGAATACAAAAGTACACTTTCTATGTGTTTTTGTTTTCTTATTTAAGAGGTAAAATAAATATGAAACAGTTAAAGAAAACTTTCTTCTTAACACTAGCAGGAAAGAAATAAAAAGAAGGTTTATAAGAACCTAGACTTGTAAAGATTTACCAAGAAAAACAAAAAAAAATCTACTCTAGACAAAAAGATCCTGGTAAGTAACTTCTTAGATTACCGTAAAAAATTGAAAATGATCCAAAAAGGAAATGCACAAAAATTTCTTGTTTTCTTTATAAGAATCAAACTAAACAACTAATGAACTCAGAAAGCAACACAAGAGTCTTAAAGTCCCAGGAGAGACCCTAGACACTTAGCTCAACACCTTCATACCATAAAAGATTTGAAAAAATCCTTCCTAGATACATGTACGCGCCTGTGCACAAGGAATCTTGCGTATACACGACTATCTAAACTGGTTGGCGCATATGCACATGATTGTGATAACTACCCAATGCGTATGTACCTGAAAATTATCAAAAAAAGAAAATCAAAGGTAGGGTAAAGGCACAAGTGAATAAAGGAAGATTGAGGAAATAACAAGTCATTATTCAAAGTATCAAATAGTAGTCTAAAACAAAAGAAAAATCAATTAAACGAAGAAAACAAAACTACAAAGCCCAAAAATAGGCCCATTAGGGAGAAATCCCTAGTATGGTTTCCAATTATGATTTTGGGGAAAAATCCCCTACAATAGTGGGCTTACTGCAACAAATTTAATACCATAAAGAAACAAAATTCCAAGAAGAACACTCAACAAAGATACTGTAACTGAATTCAAAGGAAATAACTAACTATCTAAAAGAGAAGAAGGATTAACTCACCAGGAGTCCTACGGTTGTTGTCGTTCCCGATTGTAGGAATCTCCTTGCACTTTTCTGATATTTCCTTTGCAACCTACAAGAACCTCAAACACAAAATCCTGCATAGAGAGGTAGTTGTATTAATAACTACCCATTAATCCAATGAAAAATAAGGAAATTATCAAATCAACTAGTGTTCTACAAAGCATATATGAAATAATTGTAAATAAAACATCACAAACACAATGCTTTTCGAAGGAGTGAGTTTCTTATTGTTGTTCAATAGTTAGGTAGTTATGTCGTATACCTGTCATGTGTAACACTTCCTTGTCGAAAGAGACTCCGAGTCCCTCCACCCAAGTTCCTGCTATAAATATTGGTTTTGGCTCTAGATTCACCATAGTCTCAAAGAGAATATAGGGGAGACTCTTAGTCAGGTTGGATGGTAATCAAAAGGAAGGTTGGAAAAAAGGGTTTCGAGGCCAATAACCAACAACTATAGGGATGTATACGGGATTACAGACACAATGGGTGTATCCAAATGGATGTTTTCTTTTGGTGTGCAAAGAATCATTACCTTTGTCCTTGGACAAAATGGTCCTTTTATGTTGTATGTAGTTGGTTAGAGACAATTGATTACGGGAAAAAAGAGTTAGGAAACTAACCAAAACTGTATCTCAACATTCAATTAGGAAAACATATATTTTTTAAAGCATTTACTACCATGTATGTGATTGTCCTCTGGGAAAACCGCATATACGTGTGCTGCATAACTACCAGGGTGTGTACAACTTCCAAAAATATGTTTTTTAGAAGGTCTCAAGGAGGTATGGAGAATATTTGTTTGTAAGTAGGATATGGACTAGGAAAATAAGAAAATCAATGCTTTAATGGTGGCAATTTAGGACATCAAATTTTTATTTGAGACGTCATGTGCATCTAAGGGGCTCCACATGACATGCCTGATAAATACCAGAAATGGATTCTAAAATTCTCTAGCAATAATGTAATTATTGTCGAAGAGTGTCTAATCAAATTTTACGATTCCATAGGAGAGGCAGATCATGAAGTTATAGTCATGAAGTTATTCATGTTATCCCTGGAAGAAGATGCTAAAGTGTGGTTTTGTGGCCTACTTGATAATAGAATCCACTTGTGGGATGAATTTCATATGGCCTTAATCAAATGATGGGTTGTGCGTAAATATGGTAGAATGCTTCTATCCCAGATCCATGAAATCGAGAAGAAGGAGAATGAGATAGTCAAAGAGTTCGACGTAAAGTTTAGAAAGTTGGTTGACATGGTCCCATAAAGAATTAGGCCCAAGGATGATGTGATCCTCCTTCACTATATAAATTCATATGAAGGACATATTGGCCTTACGCTGAGAGATAAATTCCCCAATACTCTCGAAGAAGCACAAAATTGGGAAAGTAATATAGAAGAGAACATGCTCTCATCAAAGTTTGATATGATGGGTTCTTTTAGAGAATCTACTTCTCAGATAGAGATGAATCCCATGATTGTGCATATAGTGGACCCAATTCAAGACCTTGTAAGAGTGTTGAGTGAAAATTTTGAGAAGTTGTTTGTTAACCTTATCTAATCTCAAACTGCTTTATTTAATAGAATGATGAATATTGAGAGAGATAGAGGGAAATAGAATGTTTATCATCCAAAGCAATAGAATAATCAATTCCAACCCCAAGAAAATGCAGGGTGGAATATGAATAAGGATCCCCAAGAATATATATTCCAAAACACCTTGGCCTTGACGAACATGGTTAGTTAAGAATAATTTCTTTGGTTTTTTCCTTGTGATGAGCCACATAGTGAGCAGACTTATCCTAGAAATTTTGGACAAGATGGAGCAGGAAGCCCTGGGGTATGGACAATCTAAACTGGGTTGGAGAAGATGATTACATCTACATGATCCAACATAAACCTATTGCATTAGATGAAGATGATATGGTGGAGACTAACGATGAGAGCATATATGTCACTAGGATTTTCAAGTTGAACATGCTTAATTCTATGATGAGGAAGCCAATAATGATCTCATCATATTATAGTCTATGCATTAAGGAGAAAGAGATGGGGGAAATCCTCCCTTTTACATCACATTGGACATTAATTCTCTCCTGTTGCAAAAATTCATGTTATATTCTAGAGTCTCTACGAATGTGGTGTCATTAAAAGTTATGAACCAATTGGGTTTGAGGGCCACCAGACCATATATGAATGTTTATGTGTTAGATTCTCGATAGATAAATTATGTGGTCTAATCAAATATTTGAAAGTGAACTTGGTAGTTTACCCTAGTATTTTGTTTTTGATGGATGTGGTGGTTATCCATGTCCTTGACACATGGGGCATGTTGTTATCTAGCAAGTGGGACACCAATTTGGGGGGTACTCTGCAAATGGACTTATCTTATGCCATCATCCCCACATGTGAAGATATGTTCGTCACTTTTAATGGAGACCTGCTTATAGATATCATGTAGAATATTTGGAGGACCCTATGAATCAGTTAGTTTACTACGAGCAAAATATTGGGAATTATGCAATTTTAGTAAACTCAATTGCACCTAATGAAGAAATTCATGAAGATGAAGAGTGTAATAGAATTCAGAGAATGAATTTTGATGGAGATCAGTCTCAATTAGGTGTTGGAGTGGGGATTGTTTTCATTTCCCCGAAAGTATATAAAAAGTCGTTTTCATATCGGCTAGAGTTTGAGTGTACAAATAACATAGTCGATAATGAAGCTTTGTGCCTTGGCTTAGAGTTGGCCCTAGACATGGGTATCAAGCGCTTGCAAGTGATTGGTGATTCATATCTTATAATCTTGTAGTTTAAAAGACTATTCTCTTCGAATAATGAAAGGTTCAAGAGGTATATGAATGTGATATGGGATAACATTGATCTTTTCAAGGATTTTGACATTAGAGTAGTGCCTAGAGAAAAAAATTCTGAGGTTGATTTGTTAGTAATAGTAGAATCCACTTTAGAACTCTGTGATGGATCTATGTTTGGGGATTGTAAAATGGAAGTTATATTCAAGTCCTCAATTCCAAATAACTAGGAACATTGGTAGATATTCCACGATAATGCTCAAATTGTCAAGTTCTTGAACAATTTGCATAAATTCAAAGAATACTATATCAATTGGCAAGGTCAAGATGATGTTGGTGATTATGAAATAGAGGAACTTCCAGATAATAAGATTCCTCAGGTGGTTGTTCCATTGGAAAATATGTTTAATATGAATGAAATGTATAAGAATCCACCAGGTGAGGATCAACCCTGAGACGTCTTTGAGATAAATATTAGATCCGATGAGAGCCCAAGAATAATTAATATTGGCAAGGGTACTCCCCATGAACAACTAAAGAATATTGAAAGTTTGATCAAGGATTACAGAGACATTTGATTGGTCCTACGATGATTTGAAGGCATACAAAGGAGATATTATTCAATTATTTTACTAGATGGGTTGAGGCCATTCATGAAGAAAGCTATTGAAAAGGTTATCATGGATTTTCTTGAGGATAATATTTGCATGAGATTTGGTGTGCCGACGGAGATCATGACTATTAATGCTAAATATTTTAGTTTTTTTTAGTTGTCCATGTTTTGTTTTAATTATGGAATTGTATTATCTCATTCCTCAAATTATTACACACAAGGTAATGGATTGCATGAGTCAAGTAATAAGAATCTTATGACAATCATCATGAAAGTAGTGGGTGACAACAAGAGAAACTGGGATGGTAAAATAAAATATGCCTCATACGAATACATAATCACCTAAAAGAAGGCCACCGATAAGAGTCCTTTTCAACTAGTATATGGGTTAGTTTTCAAGTTGCATGTCCACTTGAAGATTCATGTGTACCAACTACTGTAGCACTTTACTTTTAACCATAGTGCAATTTAGGGATGAATCAATCAATTGATATAACTTGAGGAAAATCAAAGGAGATATTTTGATCAATTGATTGAAATTCAAGAGAATACCAAGGCGAAATTTGATAAGTGAGCATGTGAAAGACTATTTGAGGTCGGAGACATGGTCCTAATGTGGAATAAATGAAAGGAGAAGCCTGTAATGCATGTCAAGTTTGAGATTTTGTGGCTAGTTCCCTACAAAATACATGGATAATCAATAGTTAAATATTTCCATCTAATTCATTTGTATGGTGATAAGTTACCCTGGTTCGTAAATGGAAAGATTTTAAATCTATACAATCCAAGTGGTGACTATATTTTCTGCATTCTAAAAAAAATATTAATAACAAATAAATAATCTCTTGGGAGCGTTGGATATGTGTTATATTCTTTGCATGATTAGATATAGATCCAGTGTTGGGTATGTTTTATGTGTTATATTCTTTGTAGGGGGGTTAGAGGGTTCAGAAAAAAAATATGGTGTTTTTTGGCGTTTTTTCGACACATGGTTTTTGCCGATGGTTTTCTAATTCTAGTTAAGGAATTAGGGTTGTTGACTAATCTGGGTCAATGGATTAAGGATTTGGATGTTGCAAGATCCTATATATGTATTGTATTGTAAACAATGAAGATATGATGAATAGAAGATTATAGGTGTGGATGTAAATAGGTTGTTGGTTTTCACGGTTTGGGTTTCCAAGATAAAATCTCTATGTCTTGTGTGTGTGTGTGTGTGTGCGCCATTGTATCTTTTCTATTTTTATTAAGAATCTGTTTGCAGTAATTTATTGTACAAAGTTAAAATCTACAAGGAGCATTGCATTATATTTTTTTGTTTTTTAGTATCTATGGTAATTTCAGTTCCCTCCTTGTTTTGCAATTATCTTAATGTTTCTCATCTTATATGGTTCATTTATGTTCTATTATGATTTGATAAGGATCTCTGGGGTGATGATATCACCCCACATTGGCTATTTACTCCTTTATTGGTTGAGATGTGTGTAGGTATCGGTATTAGTAGATATTATGGAGTTCTCATGTCCTCTCATTAAGCACATGTACCCATGTTGGATCCATTGTTACCACATAGGTCACATGGGGCCCACACAATATCATATCAGTCTTGTAGCAACTATAGAAAATGATACATGAAGTTGTTCCAAATCATATTCACCATATGTTGCACCAATTTCATCTCTAGATATCAAGCACCAATACTTGTTTGCACAATTTCTCCTTGGTGATGTGCACGATTAGGAAGGGGATACCATGTCTCCTGTCTCACCCCTTGCATGGTTTTTTATTCCTAGTAATTGCGTCATGCTTGGCATTCACATTTGGGCCATATCACATGTAATTGTATACTCCATTTTTAAAAAGGGGGCCTAATTTTGGGTATTTTATGATTAATTGACTTAGACCTTAGTTTTCACTATGGGTGTTCTTGTCAATTATCAAAAGATGCGATTGATTCTATTTTATAAAGGTGGATGCTATCAAATAATTTGGCTAACATAAGAAGGGGGTGCCCCTCTTGGCCCTATACACTCATGTAATAAAGCATACTTTTGCATTAGACGAAAAGAGGGGGCACACCTCTTAAGCCCCACATAATTCATGCTATGAAATACATTGTATCCATAATAAAAGGGGGGGTGCATCAATCCTAGGGCCCACCAAATTTTTGTAATGTGGTAATGTTTCAGCATTAGAAGGTGCACCTTCTGAGTGGGGCCAACTTCTAAAATAAGTTGGGTGCCCTTTTTCTTGAATATAGCTGTTGTAAAACGATTGTTGGGGATATAACTTAGCTATTTATGTAGCTATTCTCTTCATGATAGGGGTTGTTGAAAGAATGAGTACTGAAGCTCTGCATTTTATTTTCTACAAACAACTTGTGGTTGGTCTTGTGGTGCACCTCCAAGGATGGGGTTTCTTGTTGTAAGAGTTCATCTTTGCTAGAATTTCTCCATCACTTGTTATGGAGATGAATCTTTCGAGTAATATTGTTCTATCATAAAATAAATTTGTCATTTGAAATGATTTCTTTGATGTCTTTCTCTCAAATTATGGTGAAAAACTCATAGAATTGTTTCTTAATTTTTTTTTGATGAAGCTTTTCTTGATTTTAATAGAAGTTAAAGGATAGGGTTATATGTGGTTTAAACTCTTCAACTTGTGCATCCTTTCCTAAAAATTAAGGTGACCCCCATTTTCTTTATCCTCTTAACCCCATCGTTCTCATTTTGGACAAGGCATTGGTATCCTTTCTTCTCATCCATTTTTTCCTTCTAACTTTTTTTGTAGGGGTAGAAAATCTAAGATTTACATAAAAAAACATATTATTAAGTCTGTTGCTCAATTGTGCCCAACACATTTATCTTTTTTAACAACACTACCTTGAGTGCTGGTTGACTTTAATCGACATCTCACTTTTCTATGTGCTTGTGAAAATGATTTGGGCATGATATACATTGAAACTCCTTACTAACATATCCCTTGAAACAATTGTTTGTTGCATTTACAAGTGGTGTCTACTAGGAAACTATATACTACTCGCTCCACAAACCTTTTTTTAGGCTAAAATTAAAGATCTTCATTTTCTAATAACATTTTGTTGAGAACTCTGAGGCTTCTCACCAACTATTTGTGAAAAAGTGCGAGTGAAATATTTTGATTGTTTATAGAAAACTTTCGTTGATATTGTTGTCATAGATCTTGAATTTTGAGTTGGGTGAAAAAATGCATGGCCTCCCCCTTCTTTCTTCGGTTGATATCTAGGTGAATTTGTGAAGTACCTTATGCTTGAAACTGGGTATATATTTTTTTTACGAATGATACAATATTCATATTGGTGTGTATGTGATGTGAGAAACACTTGGTTTCTCACATCACATACACACCAACAACATTTTATTAGTCTTGAATATGGTTGTTAAAGTTACAATAGTAAGCATATTATAAAATATTGTTCATAACCAGAAATATCTAAGGTTGCAACCTAACTATTTGACAAAATGTGTGCATGAATTTTCCCACATTTGCATAACAACCTTTAATTCCAATGTTTGCACATCATTTTTAAAGTCATAGCAGTGAGTTGGAAGCTTTAATTTTATACTTGGAAACTCATTCTTATCTTGGAAAAAGGGCTCTTAGATTTGCCTATTGTGACTAACAAGTATTGCATCCATAAGTAATTTAAATATTTTTCTGCAATCTGATTTAGTAGTCTGGTCAAGGGAGGAATTTATTTCTTCAATTTTTGAAATGTGCCCTTGACTCTCTGTTTGTAGCTTCAAAAGTTTTCCTTTCTAATAACCTTAGTTCACTCTCTTATTTGTATGAAATTTAAATATCTTTCGTTGATAATATTCTACTATTAAATTTATAAAGCTAGTCAAATATTGCTTTCATCTTGCATTTTAAAGATAGTGATTTTTAGATTGGCATATCCATAAAAGTGTTAACATAAGCGAACAAACATTTTTTTTTATCTCTCATATGACACTTACACTTAGTGCATGATAAGTAATTTTCAACATGTAAGAAATAGAGTATCACCCTCACAAACAGACATACAAATAGAAAGTTAGCCATCCACATTGGGTTGGGTACCCATAGATATAGTGCTTAGTGTCAAAATATTATGTAGGGAGGCCTCCCTTCAAGTGAATTGTATTCACTTGAGAAGAGAGGGGAAGTGGGAGCTTAGGTGACAATTTTGAGTTCTCCTCATTTTGTTTCGAGTGTGGACCTTGCTTAATCATTGTGATAGTTTGAGTGGTAACACTTCCAATAACAATCACTCTTTTTTTTCTTCTTCTTCTGAGATTAAAATTATAATTTGTTTGAACCCATAACCTTAATAACCAACACCATTACAACCAAAAATTTAAAAACAACCCCTGAATCAAAAAGTGATGTTACTAGTGGCACCCTCTTTTGTTTTAGTTAAAATTACTACTTGTTTGAACTTACCCTCGAAATCCCTCCCCCCATCATTTGTGTGTATGTGTGTGTGTGTGTTTTTATTATTATTTATGTGTTTGTTTTGTTTTGTTTTTTCAAAAATTTCAAATTTAAATTTTTGTATAATACTTGTTTGTTTGTTTGTTTTAATTTTTGTTTGGTTCTTATTTGTCTTTTTTTTCCATGTTGATATTGTTTTCTTTATCTTTTAATTTTTTTTATTTTTTTTTTGTTACACACAAACATATTAAAAAGGGTGGATGAAGAATGTTTCTTTTTCTTTAAATATAAATTTCTTTAGTGTGTGTCTTTTTCCCCTCGTTTTGGAGGTTCCCCCTTCTAATTTTTAAATTTTTCCTCTACTTTTTAATTTTTCTACGATATTATCTACAACAATA
>JASDQU010102832.1:94971-115541 GCA_032191745.1 Picea mariana
AAGAAGATGATTAGTTTCTAGAGCCCACTTGGGCTCATAATTTTTCAACTTCTCTCAGTTTCCTTAACATTGTCTTGCCTTCTGACGAAGCCATTATAGAGTCAGTGACATGGAAAAAATGACCATGGGAGGATATGCATCATCGACCATATTTACTTCTGGTGCTTAGTCAATTTGAAAGCAAAGAGTTCTGATCAACTATGAGTGGAGGTGTCGATCAGTCTATGAACCCCTTGGCAAAGCACGATGTTTATTGTGAAGGGAACGTGGCTAATATATCGGAAACCATTTTGACCAACATCTCTAAAACCCCTGGTGTCATAGAAAATGTTTTTATTGGTGCAGACTATTCTCCCGAATAGATTTATAAGTATACCTCTTTATTTAAAGAGTTCCATGGCATTTTTGCCTGGTCCTACGAGGAAATGCCAAGCATTGACCCTCGCATTGTTGAACATGAGATTCGTACTTACGAAAATGCTAAGCATGTTTGGCAAAAGTTACAACCGGTAAATCTCAGGAATGCGACAATTATAAAGGTTGAAGTAGAAAGGTTGCTTAAGGAAGGTTTTATTTACCCAATTCCTCTTACCGAATGGGTGTCAAACTCTATTTCCATAGATAAAAAGCAAGGAATCATACATGTTTGTATGGATTTTTGCGATATGAACAAAGCTTGTCTAAATGACAACTTCCCCGGACCTTTCATTGACCAGATTATTGATCAGTGTGTGAGAAGTGAAATCTTTTCCTTCATGGATGGATTTTTTAGATACAACCAGATTCATATCTGGCCCGGGGATAAGCACAAGACAATGTTCATATGTCCTTGGGGTAATCACATGTAAAAAAAGATGCCTTTTGGCCTAAAAATGTTAGAGCTACCTTCCAACAGGCAATGTCATTTGTTTTCCACGATTTGAAGCACATTGTTGAAGTGTATCTTGATGATCTCGTTGCTCACTTTCGGAAAAGGGTAGATCATCTAATACATTTTAGACTTATCTTTGAAAGATGTCGTTACTTTCGTATTCAGTTAAATATGAACAAATGCATCTTCTGCATCTTTTTGGGGCGCTTGTTGGGTTTTATCATATCCAACAAAGGGATCATGGTTGATTCGTTAAAGGTGGAGGCAATAGTTCAGTTGCCTCCCCGACACAATATTTTCCAGTTACAAAGTCTACAAGGAAAGGCTAATTTCCTTTGACAATTCACAACAAACTATTCCGACATCACCAAGGGCTTCATGTGCTTGTTAAAGAAATGGGTTCCCTTTGTTTGATACAAGTTCATGCAATGATCTTTCGATGCGCTTAAGAATGTGCTTATGTCTGCCCCTTTGCTCAATCCTCCATACTCTAGCAGGGATTTCTTCTTGTATATCACAGTAGCGGAATCCACAATTGGTATGGTATTGGTTCAGGAAAATGATAACTCACAAGACCATGTCAACTATTATCTCAATCGTGGTCTAATTGGGCCTGAACTCAACTATTCGCATGTCGAGAAGCTAACCTTGGCAGTTGTTCATGTTGTCCATAGATTACAACATTACATTTTACTTTGGAAAACCACTATAGTTGTGGATGTCAATCCATTTAAGTATGTCCTAACACGGCGTATAATTAGGGGAAAATACAATAAGTGGATTGTCATTCTACAAGATTTTGACTTGGACTTCATCTCCACTAAATGTAAGAACTCTTTCGTTTTCGTCGAGTTGATGTCAAAATTTCCCTAGAAGGATGAGGAAACCGTAATTACGAACTCATTTTTGGACGAGCATCTCTTCCTTATCGCTTTCAACGATCCTTGGTATGGATATATCCTTGTATATCTCTAGACTCTCAAGTTTTCTTTACATCATTCACGGGATGATTGACGTCAAATTCGCCATCAGGCAAAGAATTACCTCATTGTCGGTGACACTTTGTATTGTTGTGGGGTCGATTAAATTCTTTGTCGTTGCTTGACCCGTGAGGAAGCGGAGTCCATGCTTAATGATTGCCAGAATGGAGCATGTGGTGGTCATCTATCTGGGTTGGATACAGCCCAAAAAATTCTGATCGTCAAGTAATTTTTGCCGACCATTTTTAAAGATTGTGTTGAGGCAGTTAAAAGGTGTCATCCTTACAAGATTTGTTGTCAAAAAATGTGCACGCATCTTGCTCCTTTGTTTCCCATTGGTCTATTTATAAAGTGGCGAATTGATTTCACCACTTCCCACCTGCCTTTGGCTAGTGGGCATAGTTATATCACCGTGTTCATCGACTACATTATGAAGTGGGTGGAGACCATGCCTACTTTTGTGAACGACAGTGAGACAACCTTGTTTCTATTCAATCAGGTTATCACAAGGTTAGGAGTTCCGAGAGAGATTATCACTGACCATGACAATCACTTACAGAATCGAATGATGTCAGAGTTAGCATCCAAATTGGGATTCAAGAAGAAGCATTTGTCTCCTTATTATCCACAAGAAAATGGTGAAGTAGAGGTCATAAACAAGTCTCTCAAAACCATACTTCAATGCACTATCAATAAGACTAAATCTAATTGGAATTTGATGCTTTATCCAACATTATGGGTGTACCAAACCTCGGTCAAGACTGCCACAGTCTTCCCACCTTTCAAGTTCATTCACAGGGTGGAAGCAGTCTTGCCTATTGAATGTGAAATTCCTTTGTTAAAGATCACAATTGAGCTTCTTCCTGACACGACAGCTCTGGAAGTGTGTCTTGTTCACTTAGAGCAGTTGGATGAGAAGTGTCGTGATGTTTCTATGGTGAACAATACTCATAAGAAATGCATCAAGTCTCAGTATGATAAGTCTATCTACCCAAGGGTGTTTTCTGAGGGTGACCTTGTTCTAGTTTACAATCAAGACAACGACACATTGGGGGCAGGCAAGTTCAATCCAATGTGGCATGGCCCTTACATTATGAGACATGCCCTTTGGAAGGGAGCTTATGAGTTATTCACTTATGAGGTTAATGTGTTGTCGAAGGCCGAAAATGGGCTCTATCTAAAGAGGTAGTACGCTTGAACATTCTTGTTCAAACATTTATTTTTTGTAATTTTGTTGATAGATAGTATCTTTGGTTTTTCTCTCATTTTTCTCTTGGTTGCTTATAGTGTTTTTTCTTGATTGGAAAATGTCTCTAGAGTCAGCGTTCTATGTTGGGTTTGCAAATGGTGCAAGCCATCAAACTTGGAACCTTGCTTCCACCGCATGGGTAATTTATTCTCCTTTGGGCCGGCTAGTTGTATCTAGAGGCACTTATCCGAGGCCATCAATGAATAATGTGGTTGAGTATAGCACCAATGTTATTATGTATGGTATCGCATCTTTAGAGGTTCACTTGGATTCCCAATTGGTGGCGTCATAGATAAACAATCAATACCGTGTGCATGATCCTGCATTTCTCTGACGATTCCTGCGAGTACATCTTCTGGAATGACATTTTAATTATATTACTTATAATCATGTTTCTAGAAATGAAAATTATGTGTCTGATGCATACACTAACTATGTATTAAACTGGAATTCTTCACACATTTAAACCAAGAAGCACATACATGTAAATGTACAAACCCACATTTTACGCATAAGTAACAAGGGAAAAATACATGTATATATTATTTTCATGTTCATAAATACAAAATTATGGGTTTTAAGTTATAAAATGCAGGCCTTTAGCCCTGAATGTTTATCCATAGGCCAGTACAAAAAGATCCATATACTATCTATATCGAGGGCCCCATCCCCACATGTGTGTCTCTGTACCATACAACAACATTGGCCATACAACGAAATAACCATACCCAAGCCCGTGGTACACTAACTACGTCTTGTTGCATTTGCTCCGACAAGTCCTCGATCTGAATCATGGGAATTTGATGTGTAAGGATATCCAAATTTCTTTGGACACTCTGTAAAGTTCACTCCATTTGAGCAGCATCAATGCTTGGCTGGGCCTCACTGCATCCCATGCGTCAATGACGTGGGTACCCCTCTATCCATCTCAGTCCGATATCTGCACATTCATAAAGATTTGTTAGAATTAATCCATCCCAAAAAAAATTGTTTTAGTTCTTGAAATAATTAAAACAAATAAAAATTAAATAATTTTAAAAATTAAAAAATTTCTCACCAATCTCACCCAACGTGCCACTAGGAGGCACGGCCATATCTAGGTTACGGGAAAAACTTATCCCCTCATAGGGATAATCATCAATAGTAATGATCTTACGCTCCCACCAGTGGAAAAATGCATATTTATGTGCATAGAGTAGTCACCCACCTCCCAAGCGTTGTATCAATGTGGACCATTGTAGTAAACATGGTTCCCTGAGTCTATGCGGTGGCATAAATACTTGTGGACTTATGGCAGGAAATATTTTGAAGAATAAAGAGCATGAGATGTTGCCATAATCAAAGTTTTTCATCTTCCCATTTTTGTATTCAATAAGTTGAGTCTTCATGCTCTGTAGCAAAGATGTGCTCATGACGTATATCATTGCACACAAGCATTCTACAACATAAAACATTTGTAGCCTTGATGATTGGTGCAGTGAGGCGGATCCTGCAATCCTAATAATGGTCTGAAGAATTACCTTCAGACTAAGGTTCTCTATGTTATGAATCAGGACTTGACTCCCGACTCATTGGGTCCTAAGGGTGCAATAAGAGGCTATGTAGTCCTCTATGGTCATCCCAATGCCCCCTCAAGTCTTGAGGTTGACCACGTCACCTCGCCTGGAAAGACCTGTGATGAAGTAAATGTCATACACGTCGATGGTCATTGATTGACCAGCCGACATAAATGCATCTCCCTCTAGGTTCCAATAACCAATTAAGAGTTGTAGCAATCTTTTATGTGCATGCATGCTTGGGCACTCGTAAAAATTTCTCAACCCACATACCTAGAGAGCTTCTAATACCTCTGGATTGTCCAAGATTTCCTGCTGAACATATTCATGTTCTTCATCTTGTCATTCAATAACCATTTTTAAACTCTGCAAGGCAACAAGGAAATTTTTTAGTTAAGTTTTCCAAACTTTTTGTGGATATACGTGCCCGCCTTTGGAAATAGGTGTGTATATAAATTCCCATCATTAAGATTTGGTGTGTATACAACATGTTATAGGCGCCTCGTGCCATTGTAGGGCATGTATGAGTCTGTCTCTTTTAAAAAAATAAAAAATAAAAAACAAATAATGAATTGTAGAACATAAAAAAAACTCTTGGATAGAAATGAAGAGAGATGAGAGATGGTTTATCTAGTCCTAACGGCAAGGAATTCCAACCACTATAGCTCCAATTACGCTTGCCAAAAGTTTGGAAGGTTTTCCCACTCTTTTGCTTAATTTGGTAAAAAACTTAAAATAAAATGTTTTTGGGTTATTTTCCATATTATAAAGAATTTTTATACCCACTTTTATATAGTTTTCACTATTTTTTGTCGTTTAAATGCCTAATGAACTAGATTTTTAGTAAAAGATGATTGTTTGAGTTGATATTTTGTAGGGAGGAAGATTGGAATGGTATTTTTGTTTCAGCTAAGTCGATTTTTCCAACTTTTTGAGGTAATGTTCCTGTCACTGGCATATAGAGTAGGATCTTTTCCAACTTGCATTTCGCATTATCAGTGACCGATTATACACTTGCCTTAAGGTCAACCCAACTTATTGGCAACACAAGCCTTTCCAACTGATTTTAAGTGTTGTTCAGTTCATGGTAGAGCCTATCATCATGGGCATCCTAGTTAGCACTTGTTTTGCCTTTTGGTGCCCATGCTGAAGTTTTTTCTTAGGCTCGGAAGTCCTATTAGTACCGCCATGACATTTCGTCGAAACCTCGTATTTTTCTCAATCTTATTATGGCTATATATCCATAGGGCTCCCATACTTTTGTGTTTAAGTTGTAATTGCATTGCATACTTACCGCTCATGATTTTGAGACTAATGTTGGCTTCAGCTTGTTGTTGCTTATGCATTTTCATCAGTTGCTAGCCTTGCAAGTTTTGCCTTTGAAATTTGACAGATGTAACCTAGGAGGAAACATCCCCATGACTATCCATATTCTGCACATGCTTCCTTGCATTGAGCATAGGTATGTTCCTTGTGTTTGGAACTAGTTTGCTTTCCTGCAACACTCGTTTCCTCCATGTATTCTAGCATTCTTTTATTCTTTTTCAGGATTTCCAACATGAAAAAGAAAAAAAAAATCAATGCCTCCTGCATCACAGACTTATGTCTTCTTCGTTGCCTCCTACATCACAGAATTATGTCAATGTTCATTTTTCAATCCATGCTTCCTAAGCCACATATCGTGTCGTGTTCTTGTTTAGAGAATGTTTTAACATGTGTCAGGCATTCCGCATAATTCTTGACTTTGCAAGGCAGCCTCCCTGTGTGCCAAGTACATCTCAGAATCAAAACTATCTTTGTCCTATACTCGTGTTGGTATGGAGGATCTCCATTGACTTCCTACCGACAGGTTAAGCTCTTATCGACAATGACCAATTGCTCTGAGAGTTTGACCTAGACTCGCAACCTAGCCCTATTTACATCATTGATAAGTGACTTTGTGCTCAACAAATGACATTTTTTTATTGGTCGTTAACTGAGTGGTTTCCCTTGTGTTTGATGACAATAACATTATTCACACATTGGGATTCATGCAATACCTTAGATTCCATTTGTCCCCATTGGTGGTTTCCTCCCCTTTGTTGACAATATTCATTATTGGTTGTTATTCACAGGGTATCTTTCATGTGTTATTCACATATGGTGCATGTGGGAGATGTACTTCAAGGTGGTCCTTTCAATCTTTCATCCAAGTCCTTCGAAATATGTGTCCTTCTGCTAGTCCTCGTGTTGGATGATGGGGGATGCCTTAATGCCCTCCTTCCATCGGATCTCTTCCTATCAACTTTGGCACATCTTTCTCCAGGACAGGGATCTAGAGTCATTATCAGTAGCTTGGATCTTGCAATCAATAGTGGTAGGTTCCCTCGTTATTCACAGTGGGAATACATCAATGTCCCCTGATCGATAGATTCTACCAAGTGTTTGCCATCATATCCTCTATTCACACATGTTAGATTGTATTGGGTACCTTGACACCCATTATCATTATCGGTGGGTTATCTTGTGTTTGTTAATGGTATACATTAATGATCGGTAATAAAACAATGTCTGATTGTGTTCAACTTCAACACAACTATTCGCATGGTGCAGACTTGTACCACAACGATTGATTTGAAGACCTAGATAATGTAGTAGCATCACCTATTTTATGTTGTTTCCTAAGTTGTGATTGGAAAATACCACTCCTCACATCAGTACTTGCAAAGGATCAATTATTCAGCTCTTTCCCCTAGATATCCTACACTAATTCAGAGACATAGATCCACTGGGTATCTCTTTCATGGCTATGATCTCTATTTGACATGAATCTGTTGTGTATCTCTTTCATGGCCATGATCACTCCTTTCTATATACATATTCTTCATGGATCCGCGTTTTACTTTATTGGCGGCCATGCTTATCATCACACCTGAGCATGGGTATGCCTGCCTCAAGAATTGAGTTTTCTAACTTGTTTTTTTGTTTGGTTGTTGTCCTTAGATTGGATTCTGGAAACCTTCACCCTTGCTAACTCCTCTTCGAAGACTTATAATTTATTTCAGGCACATGTTATAGCATCAATTTCCACCATTGAAGCATTGATATTCTTAGTGGCCTAGTTCTTATCATACTTGTAGACAACTCTTCCCCATACCTCCTTATGAACTTCTAAAAAACATATTTTTGGAAGTTGTATGCATCTTGGCAGTTTTGCAACACGTGTATATGCATGTTTCCTAGAGGACAGTCGCGTACATGATAATAAATTCTCAAAAAAAAAAAAATTGCCTAAATGTTGAGTTATAGGTTTGCTTAGTTGCCTAATTCCTTTTACCCATACTCAATTGTCTCTAACCAACTAGAGACAACATAAAAGGAGCATTTTGTCCAAGGAGAAAGGTAATGATTCATTTTCATATCAAAGCAAACATCAAATCGCATACACTCGTTGTGTCTGTAATCCCATATACATCCATGTCGTTGTTGGTTAGTGGTAGCAGGAGCTTGGGTGGAGGGACCCGGAGTCTCTTTCGACAGGGTAGCACCGCATAGGACATGTATAMCTTGTAACTACCAAAACTGTTGAATATTATAGAAACTCATTCCTTTGAAAAAATATTGTAATTGTAATGTTTAACTTGCAAYTATTTCATATATGCTTTGTAGAGCATTAGTTGCTTTGATCATTTTGTTATATTTAGTTGGACTAATGGGTAGTTATTAGTATCACTACCTCTTTGTGTAGGCTTGTATGTTCGACTTTCTTGCAGGTTGCAAAGAAACTATTGGAAAAGAGCGAGGAGATTTCGACAATCGAGAACAACAACAACCGTAGGACTCCTAGTGAGTTAATCCTTCTTCTCCTCTAGATAGTTAGTTATTTCCTTTGAATTCGGTTATAATATCTTTGTCGAATGTTCTCTTTGGGATTTGCTTTCTTTACAGTCTTAGATTTTCTACAGTTTGTCGACTATGTAGGGGATTTTTCCCCTAAAGCACCAGATCTATATTTTGTTTCCAACAATGAATACTCGGTCTATGCTAGGAATGAATCCTTGTATTCAGGTCACATACAATAATCATCATTTTCAGCATGTGAACAACAACAAGAGAGTTTGATAGTAGTAATTTTCTTGCAACAATTGTTATTGAAGATATAGTGGAAAGTTGGAACATATTTTATGTGTCTTGCTTTCTCATATTTTAGCATGTTCCTAGCAAGGATAATTTTAAGGATGGAAATGTATCTCAAAATGTGGAAACCTTAGCAAATCTTACTAGTCCTTAATATACAAACTATAAAATGTTTGGCAATATTTTTGTGAAAATATTCAAATTTCTAAGGATTTTATATAGTTTCTATAAAATTTGGGCTATTTTTAAGTTAAAATAATTTTATTCTATAGAAATTGGGTGAACCATTTTTAGAAAAAGTGGAAATATGCGAATCTTTTTTGGGGGAAAAAACATGGAAAGTTAGCCCATGGGCGAAATTTAGCCCTTAAAATTTTCCCTGCCTAGCATTGTCCACCTATTTTAGGGGTTGATGGTTTTATAGAAGCTCATCTTTGAGTACTAGATGGAAAAGAACGTTGGAATATTGATGTTCTATTGCGCATGCTAGCATAACTACTTCTTGTAATACATCATACATCAATTGAAACATGTCCATTTTCTTCTCTCCTTTCCAAGACATCAGATGCAGATGGATCATTATTTTCTAATTATTTGTTGAAAATGTATGCAATGGAAGAATTAGAGTGGCCAACTTTTGACTGGATACATGTTTGACTATTTCTTAATGTCAAATATTCAAGTATTGATGCATTTGGAATTGTTGCTCAGCACTTCAAGAATGAAGTAATTGTTGATAAAATTTGCGTTCAAGTGGATGTTTTTTTTAGAAGATTGTATGAAGCTAGAATGGATCACCACATGTGTAAGGTAGCTAGAATGGATCAAACCAATGGGGACAAATGGCTCATTCAACATCACATGATCTTCCTGTGAATCTTCTACATAATCTATTTCAGCTTGCCATAACTACAACATAGTTCATAAGGCAACTATGGAGATCATAGTCAAAGAAAGGCTTGGAGGAACATAAGGAAGCACTTACCAAGGTGATGGGAAGCCACCTGAGTATGACTACAGTGAGCAACATTTTTGGAGAAACTTTGTTTGTTATCCTCCTTGCAAATATTGGTTTGGTATTATTTGCACATCTGGTTTGGCATTGTTTTCAAAATTGCATATCATGCCTAGATAATGATTTGCTTATAACTTGAGATCTATAAAATGGGTATATGGGATTTTTGGTGGACAAGAGCATCACAGTGGGACAAACACACCTACAAAAATTTCCAAATACCTAGATTGTAATTTCATAGAAATATGCCATTTATCATCTTGTTGCAGATCCCTTGTAGCAGTTGTTGCATATCCATCAAGTTGCTACAAATTTGTTGTAGGTGTTATTGTGAGGTTGTAATGGCGACATAAACAAAAAAGAAGACCTCTAAGATTATATAGGTGACCATGGGACAAGATAGATCAATTGTTTTTGTTCATGATTGGCTAACATAGTGATGATACGTGTCTCATAATTTCATGATGTTGGGCAAAGAGATTGAAATATTTTAGCACCATTATTGACAATAAGTTGGGTTTGTATGCATTGAAAAAAAGAGAAGAATCATGTGTCCTTATAGCTTGGTTGATATAGAGGTATAAGGTTGCATGAGGATATGCAACATATTCAGTTGGGGGGAGATGGTGAGTCATAAAATTAACATCTTTTGCTACCCTTTTTCCCTTATTTCTAATCCCTTTTTGCTTACCCTTATTTCACCTCTAGGCTTGATTTGACAAGGCAATTTGTTAATGTAGATGGCCCTCAAAGTATCCTAAACTTGGGGAAAAAGGTTTATGGTGAAGTATGATCATACTAGATGCAAAAATGAATGAGGATGACTTCATATATGGTGTTTTTCAACTAGTAAATTGAATGTTGGATTGAGGATATCTAGTTGTACATGGAATATCTGACTTGAAGGTCAAGTATGACAAGGGAAAGGGACCAAGGTTGGTGGTACCCTTGGCAAGAGATGCATGTAATGTATTTTTCTATGATCAAATACTAATTGCAGAGAAGATTTGTGAATGCTCTACCTCTAGGGAAATAATGTAGGCAACAAGATGACAAATCGAGGTAGAAGTACACATATATCTAGTTTGTTTAACTTTTCTACTTTAGAAATGGATGTGAAAAGAATGTTCTATTTGGTTGAGGTCATAGCCAATGATGGACCAATAAAATGGACAACAAACAATGAGAGCATGCCATGCGTGTATGTAATGGATAAACATCTTAGTTGAAGATGTATATGTGTTTGAAAAGGTGGTAGATCACAATGGATATCGTGATTTCTCATGAATGAATTGTTGGAAGCCACATATATGGTGGAAATAACAATAGTCAATGCAAGATATGAACCAACAATGTATGAGTAAATAATGTGAAGTGAATGGAAAACTTCACCTTACCTAGGAAACAAGTGATGACGAAATACAAGGTTATACTTGAGATGGGGTTGCTTAAGGAAAGGTAGAGCATGTTGTTAAGATGGAATTTGAAAGCAACCTAAATTAACCGAAAGGCTACAAGCTCCAAGGAATGGAGTAGTGCAAAGAAGTAGACATGACAATTAGTGAAACTATGACCATAGAGGGAGTTTATCACCTTGGTTTTCTATTTTTATTTTTGGAAGCTATGTGTTATTCGAAGTAGCAAATATACTTGTGTATACGGATTATGGACTTCTACTTCAGTCAGAAAATTGCAGTTGATGTTTCATGTATGTGACTAGTAGTATGTCCATGAATTGGATCAACTATGAAGTGTGGAAACCCTTGCTAGGTGTAGAAGATTGGAAGGGAATTTTCTTGAACCCATGTCTTGTTATGTGTTTATATTTTTTTGGTTAGAGGAATTTGATAATGTGAAAATAGTTAAGGCATAAAAATGCTAATAAATGCAAGAGATGAAATATGTTGAAATGTATATGCACTAGTGAAATTTTTGAGAAATAAATATGGGGTAATGTGTACTTAGATAGACATGGCATATATGTTGTTACATATGTACTAAGTGTGGCATGAAGATGAGTTATGGCTATTGTTGGTTGTGTAACTAGGAGTGAATAAAGAATGGTGGTAGGTTTGGGGGGAATCGTTCTCGATTCAAAAGGAAAACATGAAGTTAGCATTGAATGGGGCCTAGGTAGAGCATCTAACAACTAGGTTGAGGCATTAGTGCTTTACTAAGGGGTGAAGTTACTAGATGCAAGGAGCATCAAGAGTCTAATCATAATTAATATTCAACTATAATTATCAATATGATGTGTAGACCCTCATGCCAAACCAATGGTAAATGGACATCCTGATTTCTCATAATGAATCGTTGGAAGCCATGTATATGGTGGAAATGACAATATTCAATGCAAGATATGAACCAACAATGTATGAGTAGAGAATGTGAAGTGAATGGAAAACTTCACCTTACCTAGGAAACAAGTGATGACGAAATACAAGGTTATACTTGAGTTGGGGTTGCTTAAGGAAAGGTAGAGCATGTTGTTAATATGGAATCTAAAAGCATCCTAAATTAACTGAAAGGATACAAGTTCCAAGGAATGGAGTAGTGCAAATAAGTAGACATGGCAATTAGTGCAATTATGACCATAAAGGGAGTTTATCACCTTAGTTTTCCATTTTTCTTTTAGGAAGCTATGTGTTATTCGAAGTAGAAAATACACTTATGTATATGGATTGTGAACTTCTACTTCAGTCAGAAAATAACAATTGATGTTTTATGTATGTGACTAGTAGTGTGTCCATGAATTGGACCAACTATGAAGTGTGGAAACCCTTTCTGGGTGTAGAAGATTGGAAGGGAGTTTTCCTGAACCCATGTCTTGTTATGTGTTTATATTTTTATGGTTAGAGGATTTTGATAGTGTGTAAATAGTTAAGGCATAAAAATGATAATAAATGCAAGAGATGAAATATGTTGAAATGTGTATGCACTAGTGAAAAATTTGAGAAATAAATATGGGGTAATGTGTATGTAGATAGACATGACATATATGTTGTTACATAGGTACTAAGTGTGGCATGAAGATGAATTATGGATATTGTTGGTTGTGTAACTAGGAGTGAATAAAGAATGGTGGTAGGTTTGGGGGGATCGCTCTCGATTCAAAAGGAAAACATGAAGTTAGCTTTGAATGGGGCCTAGGTAGAGCATCTAACAACTAGGTTGAGGCATTAGTGCTTTACTAAGGGGTGAAGTTACTAGATGCAAGGAGTATCAAGAGTCTAATCATCATTGGTATTCAACTATGATTATCGATATGATGTGTAGACCCTCAAGTCCAACCGATGGTAAATTGTTAAGGCTTATTCAATGAATTTTGAGGGAAGCTAATAGCTTTGAATCAATACAACATCATCATGTGTTAAGGAAACTTAATCAATAGGTCGATAAACTAGCCAATATGGCTTCTCATCTAGATGGTGAAGTTCTTAGAACCAAAAATGGGGTAACCTCTTCCCCAATACCTAATTTAATCAATCTTAATTATGGCTAAAAATTGCATGCAAAACAAGTGGCATTCAAGGTTCGAGGGTGAATTGAATATGGGAAAGCAACATTTGAGGTTCATAATTCCCATGATACCTTCCAACATATGGATTTTAATGTCAAAGTGGGTATATCAAATGTGAAGTGACATGGCCATAGATGTAGGTGGGATAGTGGTGTATGATGGCGAGGTCTTAAGGTTTCTCTTATGAGTGGAGGTGTGACCAACTAGGTTATGAGACTCGTCTCCTATAATGTGTCATCTCCTCAACTTCAAATTTGGGATCACGATGCCAGGTGTTCTTGGATAAGGGAGTCACTTTGGTGAAGGGTGAGTTTTGGATTTGTGATTTTGACTACCTTCTTAGTCTCTTTGAATATCTCTAAGAAGTCTTCTCTTAATTATGTGGCTTATTCAAAGGTGAGTTCCTTGAATTGCTATGGGAATTACTTTGTCTATAAAGGTTCTTTTGTTTTCCATGGAATTTTGTTTGAGGGGAGGTTGGAAAGGGGATTTGGTGGTTGTTGTTTATGTTTGTCATTAGTGTGGTCTATGGGAGTTGGAAGGAGGAATTGATATTTTCTATGTTGAAACCATCACAACATGGAAAACCCCTCATGTTTTAAGCAATGCCCATTTTGTAAAATTATTGACATTCAATAGTTCTGTGAAGATAGGAAAGGGTTATTGTAGACAACATGACTTAAATTTTATCAGTGATGGGTAGATTGCACTCCCATGAGGAAATACAAAATAATGAGTGTGCCTTCATCATGGAAACCTTTCTTGATAAAAAGTGGCCAATTAACTCTCTATAGGCTTAGTGCATCTCCCTTCATCAAATATCTCAAATTTAGTTAGAAGTTCTGAATCCATGACTTCAAACGATATAATGCTTTTTGGATCAATTGTAGGGGAAGTTAAGGAATATGTGTTTATTCAACAATAGCATGGATATGTGGAAATGGAAGGTGTGGTACATAAATTCCAGACTACATCAGTGGAACATGAGAAATCCAATAGCATTCACACATTTTCTTAGTATCGTATTTTCAATGTTATCCAAATTTTGCCTAGTCTTAGGCATCTTCTATAGAGTCTACACTAGCAGTATATTTTACTATCCTCTAAAAAAGATTGGCATGTCTCTTTTAAAGTTAAGCTTCAAGTTATTGGTCATTTATGAACATCAAACTTTGGGTCAAACCCTCTAATTTTTATATTATCATGCTATCCARTGCGGCTACAACAATTTTCGAATACAAAATATATATGTTTATGTTAAAAAAACCTAGGAGTGAATAAAGACAAGAAGTTCCTTATCTAAATGTTGGTGAAGGGATTATGTAAGCTCATGTGAGGCACCRTGTGAAAAGGTAAAAATAAGGATATTGATGGCAACCAAATAGSTATGGTGAAATATGACAATATAACATGTGTGATGAAGGGAATTTAGGTAAGAATTYCTCTAATCAAGTCATATATCAATAAGTGTTTAATTGATGATATTTGAATGCAAGCATGTGATTAACACACAGTAGGTGTATGGTAAAGGCAAGAATCCTAGCACATGCAAAATTGTTGGCACCCTTTGATGCAGTCATGAAATAGAATGCTTGTGTTGAGATGGTGATGAGAACATAACCAAGGTAAGTGAAACCTTATGCCCATGATATGAAAAGGAATGACATGTTAGATGACCATGTATGAGACTATGTTGTTGTTGGACTTGGGAAAACCTATACCGTTGAATGAATATCCAATGGTCTTCCCACTTATATCAATGTTATAGACTATAACCTATGTGCCTACATAGAAATAGCATTGAAGGAGAAGGGTTCTCGAGGCACTATTGAGTAAAGAAAGGAAAGGCATTTCCTTGTGTTATGATTAACTAAAGAGGAAAGGTCGCAGTCTAAACGTTCTACGTTTTGGTCTTTTTTCGGGGATATTTTTTGTTTAATTTTGCCCGAAATCCGACGAGAAATTGTTGGATCTGCATATTTGAGTTGCTAAATCTGTATAATCCGAGTGCCCCAGGGGTTTCTCAGCATCTTGAATCCATCTATGCATTCGAAAATGCAATTTAAACAACAAAAAATGTTGATTTCGTCCAAATTTATGTCGTCGGTTCAGACGAAAAAAAGCCAAAACAAAGAATGTTTAGACAATGCCAAAGAAAAGTCTCTTGATAGTTGAATAAGTATTGGTGAGGTAGCTAGATTTTGTTTCAAGGTGCTCATTAATTCCTCTAACCTGTGATGGTGGATTGCATGACATGGTGCTATGGTATTATGTGCAATGTAAATGTGCATAAATAGACAATGTGAACATGCAGGTTGTGGTTATGCATACATAAACCCCTACACATATGCTTCAAGGTGTTGATATAATTGCATGTTTTGATTGAATTATGAGAATCTGTGCCTGTGTTGATAATGCATATATGATGAACGATATTTCATTCCACTTAAATATGTTAACAAGTGAAAATGATTAACCGTTGGTGTGATATAATACTGTGATCATTTCATGTGGTGTTGGGAATGTAGCAATGAAAATATTGTATTCCTAACTACTCATGTTTTGTTTGGTTGAATGGGACTCTATCAAGAAGGAAAAATTGTAGGCGGAGTTCTCTTTAATATAGCCACGAGAGTAAGCCCATATTGAAGACTAGTTGTTATCACATGCAAAGGCCAATATTATGAGAGGGGTCTCATAGTATGAAATGGATTAAAAAATCTGATTGAAAATTTTATAATAATATCTCATTATAATTGTATGTCGATGATACATGTGAGATGATGGATCTATTTAATTAGGGCATACAATGGTTGCTATAAGCTTGAAAGCACAAGGAGGATGGTATTATGATGACATTGGAAAGTAGTGTTATGCCCAAATCACCTTGCGATAATGATTATTTCAAGGTTGCTAGTGGGACGCCTTGACAGTAAACCTCTATAAGTCTACGCTCGTCTTGCATGTAAAAGTCTTAGTAAATGATGGATCACTCGAGGTACTATTTAGTAGATACAGGGATGCTTACACCTATAAGGATGAGTGGCTACAAGGAAGTTGAGACTCTAATGAACCTACTATATGAGATCAATGACTCAGATCAAGAGGAAATATATTTTGGGTCGGTCAAAAAACATAATAAGTTGAATATCACCCACAAGTGCCATGCAAATTGAACATATATTTATACATATAAGTATTGGTTTGAACTTGCATATTATATTTTTTATTGTGAATAAATGTGTTTCAGTTATGAAATTAAAATTCCTATGAATGGAATAATTATTGCATAGAAATGGCTATGACATGCATGCTTTCCTTTGATTATTCCCATAGGTATATGATAAAATCCCAAGGTCTTGGAAGCACTTTAAGACAATGAAAGGACTTGTTGAATGTTGTTGTTCAAGATAGTTAGCAATGACAAAGTTTGCAATGGAGACAATAGTATTACCAATGTGGCTAAACAATGAAGACATGCTCTTATTGCTCAGAAGAAAGGTCACCTAGGACGATGTTATTCTAGAGAGGGGGGGGGAATGCAATTCCTAGTTTTGACCCCTAAATTGTAATGTAATAATTAATGTATTATTGTAATGATATGAATATGTGATGGGATCCAAGCCATATGCGTTGAGTTAAATGATATAACATGTATACTATGTACATGCATTGCAAATATTCCTATCATGGAACTCAAGGCCAAGGCCCRACTAGTGAATATGTATCAGTCTCCATGGTGGGCTAGGATTATGGTGTGATTTTTATGTTTTCCAGGGTGTGCTTATGTGTGTAAAAGAATGAATATAAGGAAATACATAATAATGCAATATCCAACAAAAAGGTTACTTGAGAAGCAACAAGGGGACCATGATACCACGAGAGGGGAAGAGGAAAGGGGGTGCACGGGTGAGTTGACTTAGACACTTGTTCTTTTAGGTACAACATTCCTTACCCATTCTTCTGTGCAATCATTTTCCATTAATATTTGACTATGGTGGTCCTTTGGATGTTTCCCCATGCTTCTTAGGAAGACATCACTTGTCTTATTACATTCTTGGGGGGGAACCATGATTCACTCTCATGGATGGATCATCCTTGCACACTCCTCCATACAAATTGGGAGCATTTATCTCCCATGAACATTSTTCATTCTCCCATTTGAATATTCTTCCTCTCCTTGTGCATGGAGGAACTTGTGTGAAACCATGGTCAATATGCTTATAATTGGTGCACGAACCCCATGTAAATAGGAATGGTAAGAGCCTGTGGAAAGGGGGGATTTTCCATTGAGATTTCGAAGAGGAAASAAGATGGTTTCGAGGGAAAAACCATGGCTAAAATGTYCACAATATCTAAAACACATATCAAAAACCTGCAACATTGTTAGTGTTGCTTATGSACTATCTTGGACAAGTGTTTCTTGTCCATGTCATTTAAAGTAGGAAATTAGCAAGCATGGACTCTTTATGCCTGCACTAGAATGGAAGAATGTCCCCAAGGGATTATGGAGTAGAGAAAGGGAAGATTTTCCTTTTGTTGTAAATGAGAAGAGAGTTCAACTGATGGTTGGACGGGGGTCTAGAGTGCTCAATAGTGAGCAAATTGGCTATGCCATGAAAGAGATTGATTGGACTAAGTGAGATTATTAAAAGCCTAATATGATATTCCTTCACACTAGTAGTATCATGGTCTAGCTTGGGGGTGGAATCCGTAGTTGATTCTTACAGTTGGGTGATGAATTTCTCCTCAACAATAGGTTTGGTGGACTTGGATCCATCTACATATAAGTTTTCATATTTGCTTATCTAAGGAATGCTTTGTATTTGCATATGTTATTGAATGAATTTGAAAAATGCATGTTATTTTTGTTGCTATTTGTATGTTCATATGTATTTGAAATTGCATTCCTATTGGAGTCCACATTTAGCCTAACATTGAGTTCAAAAATGAAGAAAAAATTGTATGGAGTTCCTTGATGGACAAGAGAGGCATTTGAGTACGTGACACCTTCATTATTTGTGTTTGTAATGTTGGTATTTTGGAGATGTACTATTTACATCCAATGCATTGGCCACTAGGTTTTCAAAATAGATTTGACCATTGCATTTTATGCCTTTTGACACTCCATGAACAACTCATCGTTTCTTGAGTTGTTTTCAAATTGCCATGGGAGTGCATGAGTATTATATGATATAACATTGTGTTAAGTTTGGGTCATCGGTGTCAAGTTTGTGTCCTCAATCTACAAAAGACCATTCAATGCACTTGTATGAAATGTGTATTAAATATATTGCAAAAGCTATTATGTATTCATTTGAAGCTTCAAGGAAGGTGTGTTGAGCTATGCGATTATTTTGTTACTTAGAAGTTACTTGTGTAGCCATAAGTGTGTTTAGCTAACATGTAGAGTTGGATCAGGAGGGCATAGGCACACAAACATCACAATGTAAAATGAGATCTAGTGAAAGCCAAGCAATGTAACCTAGTCGAGAGAGCATGGGTATTGAAGCATAGAATTAGCATAAATGAACTAGCAAAAAAATGTTTTGGGCATTTCTTACAAAGCACTAACATTGTCCTTGTTGACGCAAAAATGCACAACTAGACCTTGCCTACAAAAAATTGCAATGCACCCTATAAATTTTTATTAGTATTGTTATATAAATAGTAACTATAGGTGATATCCCTTATAAGAGAAACTAAGCAAAGTTGAATTTTCATTTCCTCTTGGAGATTATGGTTTACATATGAATGCTCTAGCAGTGATGATGTAATATTTATCTCTTGAAGTCATGTTCTTATTGCACATATGCATGATTAGTTTCATTAAAATTAAGTGGATGATACGAAGGCCTATATGATTCTTCTACAACCTTGTTATGCATCACACGGATTACCTTTTCAAAAGAAAAGACAAAAAGGACACTTGTATATATGTCATACAAAATTGGTGTTTAGCTCTAACTTCCTTTATTACCATGCTAACACTTGATGAATATATCATATAAAAGTTTTTGGGATGTTATGTTATAAAGGGGATACAAAGCATGGTTAACATGGAATACATCGTATAGTATCCTGGAGTATTATTGCATACAAAGCATGGTTAGAATCGATATACTTCAACATCGGATATGTTATAACGTCGATGTCATTTGTTAAAAGGAATTAATGTTTAGTCATTACATGTGGTATGAACTTCGAATTAAGAGCAACTTTGAATATGCATATGTTATGGTACGTGATGAGATTTGAAAATCATATATGGCATTGCATGGCTTCCGTTGTGTAACATATAATTGGGTGTAAGCTTTGGTTGAAAAGTTGGAAGAGTTTATGGTATTGCCATCCGATTTTGGAGGCGATGTGAAGTTAATGAGAATTAATGCACATCTCGCGGGGTTTTCTCTCGAGGTTTACCACCTTTCTTGCTTGTTTAGTATTGTTGGAACTCTCTAGAGCTAGTAATTGAGGGTTTAAGTTTGAAATCTTGGTTGGTGGTTGAATAACGATCATGGGCAACTCTTTCCTGATTATTTAAGCTTTTTTGAACATGTATTGACATTTTGACTCCTCTTGCATCAAAATAAAACAACTTTGCTCTAATAATTTCGAAAGCTTGGCTATGTTTGGTTGCATCTTGTGTGTATGTAAACAAAGTTAACTCTATATTGATTATGGTATGAAGAAATTGTGAATATTCACTTCTTGATATGTTATCGATGTTGAGTTATTTTGGGTGTTTATCGCAACCCAGTAGACAAATAAATCTTATTCGAATTTGATATTGTTATTCTGGGTATGGATTTCGAATGAAATGTGACTTGGGTTTGCATAAACAATGTATGTATGTTGAGTGATTTTGAGTGAACCCGCATATGAGCATGAGCTTAAACTTGCATTCAACCCGACATTGTTCTTGCTTGAATTATTTTTTGGGTAAATTGTAGTCTCGACAGTATTGGTATTCTGACTCTGTGTGGTTTCGAATGGATTTAAAAAGAAATTCTTTGGGCTTGCACTCAACCCAGAACTATTATTTCAACATTTGTGTTTGTGATGGAAATTGTGAAATATTTTAAAGGTAAGTTTTTTTGGGGGTTTAATTAAGTGTACATGTTGCAACACAAAATGTAAATGTATTGTTGGGCAGTTTGATGTGAAAACAATTGATGGTTTTGAGCTTCATAAAACCCTTCTTCGTTCTCGATTCAAGTCGATTGTCACTATTGCTTTTGCTTTGCTTGTTGTATTTGAGCT
>JASDQU010102832.1:224210-250610 GCA_032191745.1 Picea mariana
AGTTGAAACTCAATGATCTGGATCCAATGCAACTGACGGTTCACCCATCCGAGTCCCAATTTGAGTTTTATTGTGAGTTGCAACTCACCTCTTCAAGCCATTCAGGGACACGTGGCCAATTTGGTTTGGGCGCATAAAATACAAATTGAGTAGAATAACAAAGTTTTGTAAGCTCCCACAAGTCTATTTGGCCATGGCCCATGTGAATACACTACCCAAAAATTCCTGACACAGTGTTCTTGAAAATCAACCCCCTCTTCAAAAATTGTACTATGCCTCATTGACCAAAACCCTAGTGCCAGAGATAATCCAAAAAATGGTTTTCTGGAGGACAAAATGACAGCGTAGGGCCCCTCCTAGTTGAAACTTGGTGCTCTAGATCCAATGAAACTAATGGTTCTCCCATCCGAGTCTCGGTTTGAGTTTTATCGCGAGTTTCAACTCACCTCTTCAAGCCATTCAGGGACATGTGGCCAATTTGGTCCGAGGGCATAAAATACAAAACAAGTGGCATACCAAATTTTTCTAAGCTCCCACAAGCCTATTTGGCCAAGGCCCATGTGAATACACTACCCCCAAATTCCCGACATAGTGTTCTTGAAAATCGACCTCCTCTTCAGAAATTGCAATATGCCTCATTGACCAAAACCCTAGTGATGTAGACCCCTTCTCCCCTAAGGGCTGCGCGACCTCCCAGTCAAGGATATCTGATTATTTGAGTCAAACAACTCTTTGAGACCTTTATGGCCTCACTTATTAATCAACCACATGCCCGTTCGACTTCTGGTGCAGGTCTTATGGTACCCTCGACCTTCCCCTTCGCACTCAGTGAAAAATCTCAGAGTTGGCACTAACTCCTTTTATTTTGGCCCCTCCTTAGATGTGACCTTGGGCGATGACCTCATGCAAACATGCAATTGCAGGCATGTTCAAAGGTGGTTTGGAACCAAACCACATTTCGCCCCGCAATTCACCTCGAGCCACCACATGTCCTTTTTCCAAAACCATGGTCTCGACTACGACCCGCCCTCGACTTCTTAAAGCTTGAGCACCTCCTATCCCTGCAATGCGAGGTGACTTTCGATCTCACAATATTGATGGTGATTCTAAACGGATGATTGAGATATACCTCTTGGAAACCAACAGTTCAAATCTACCTCTCCCAGATCCACAACTGTGATCGTTTCAGAATTTCATACTTCTGAATTATTAAATATCAAACTTTGTTTTCCTTCGCGGGGCAATCTTCCAGAGTGGAAGATCTACTGACACCTGTCCCTTTCAATCAACGAATTTGATCCCTACGGGTCTTCGGACTTCGGGTTTCTCAAGTCTCAAACTTTACTCCCCTCAAAATACACAGAATTCTGCCACGCGACGTCTTGAATCAGGCGGTGGGGATTTACTTCGGACAATTCGATGATTGACATTTGCTTCGGGTCTTTACCCGAAATCCACAAATTCGTGTCACCTATTCTCCAGATCTGATGGTTTAGACCTACTTTGAAAAATATGACGGTCGACATTTACTTCATCTCTTTACCTGGAATCCACAGATTCATGCCACCTGTTCTCTGGATCTAACGATTGAGATTAACTTCGTCTCTGTGGCTCTCCGGGATTCAGGAATCTCAATTCTCAACTGAAAACTCTTGAAGTGATTTCTCCGGAGTCCATGAACTATTTCCACGTATCCCCCTGGATCTAACAGTTGTGATTCACTCTGGCTCTCCGGGCTTCGGGAGTTTCAACTCTCAACTGGAAAATATCGAAGTGATTTCTCTGGAGCTCACGATCCGTCACCACGTATCCCTCTGGATCTAGCGGTTGATATTTACTCTGACGAATTTTCCTCCTCCTTGTCCATGAAATTCCGGAGTTGTGGATCTTGCGCCACCTGTCCCTCCTTGACGATGTATGGTCCCAAGTTACTTCAGTACTTCAAAACTTTGGTAAGTTCAACCTTCTATGTGTGCAATGTGCTAAGGCTCGCACAACTTACTTTGATCAGACGATTGTTGGTTCTCTGAGCTGTGATCCAACAACCATTGTCACTCTTCCTCCTGAGCTTTTGACTTCCTCCAACTTAGAATATTTTCTAAGTGTTTAAAGGCCTCGACCTTTCTCCCTCCTACGAGTCTGTCTCTTGGACCTCCTCTGCACTCTAGAAAAGAACTATCTCTTATGAGATTTCCCATCTTTTGCTCTCTCGATTTATTAAAGAGTCAATTTGATACTTAGCCAAGATCTGGACTTGTGCACTCCTTGCAGCATATTCTTACGCAAGGTTTGGTTTCTTGCAGACGACTGTGCACACCTTGCAACAAACACTTTTCACTCCTTGGAAATGGAAACTTCATGCTATCTCTTCTAAGATTTCGATTCAAAACAGACTCTGTCAATGCACTCATTGCGGACTATGTGCACACCTTGCATAAACTTGATGAAGAGAAAACAATTGAAGTTTATACTAACATTCACAATTTCATAGACTCGTAACAAAATTCATTCATTCATGACAACAACAATAACAGGGAATTGCAAACAATAACAAAACCATGCGTTGGATCAATTTTCCTCTTGTATATTCATTCAAAAGTAAATAGCTACAATTATGATCAAAACAACAACTAAAAACTCAGAAATTTCCTACTAACTCGCAGTAGCCTCATTTGGGCATACAAAACATCTATTTATCTCAGAGGGTTCTTAGGGTTTTCCCTCGACTACTTGTGTACTCGAAAACAAAAACTAACTGCTACCTAAGTTCAATTACATTCAAGACTAGGAGTGAAACTCCCAGATCACTCGTGATCATTCCGCTTCCAAGTGTTTGATATTCTTTCATTTTTCAATCAACTCCAAAATATTCATAGTAACTGCTAGCATTTGAGATTATGAAAGGATTCCCAGGCGTTGAGTTGTCCTACCACGTGATCGCTAACGATCCTACTGCATCATACTCCCTTGGAAAAAAAATCATGGACTCATGTCCATAAGCTCCTGCACCGACTTTCCATGCTTCTGAATATCAACTTCATTTTCCCAACTAGCATCTTCTATTGGGTGTCCCTTCCACTTGACCAAATATTCAAAATAGGTCTTCCTCCTCGTCTTCTTGTCAATCCTCTGATCAACGATCTTCCCCATCTGTGGTTTTTCTGCTATAGGCATTTTTTTCTCCCAATGAACCTTCTCTTGGCCTTATGATCCCTTTATGTCATCTTTCCTATAAGGATACAGGTCTAAAACGTTAAATATGGGTGATATGCCCACATCATCTAGTAGCTCAATCTCATAGGCATTTGCATCTAACTTCCTTAAGATCTTAAATGGTCCTATCTTCTTTATATTTAACTTGTTATATGTTCCCCTATGGAACCTTTCTTTCCTGAGATGTTCTAGAACCTGATCTCCTACTTCAAATTGAATTTCCCTTTGATGTTGATCAACTCTGCACTTGTACTCTTGGCTAGAGCTTTGCAACTTTCCTCTGATCTGGCTATGGAGCTTCTGCATTTCTGTAGCAAAATATTCTGCTCCAGTGCTTTTGATCTCACTCTGTTCCAAGTCTCTCAACTCCCCTTGGTTGCATTCCATACAATATTTGGAATGGGCTCTTTCCAGTGCTCCTGTTTGGTGAGTCATTGTATGAAAATTATTCTTGTGGAAGAATCTAATCCCACTTATTATGATGCTTAGTGACCAGACTCCTGAATAAGTTTCCCAAACTTCTGCTTACCACCTCAGTCTGTCCATATGTTTGAGGGTGATAAGCTGAGCTGAAGGACAAATTTGTCCCCAACATTCCACGGTGTTCTCCAGAAATGACCAACAAATTTAGTGTCTCTGTCTGAGACAATGCTCCTGGGTAGTCCGTGAAGTCTCAAAACTTCCTTGAAAAACAGATTTGTAACATGTGTTGCATCACTAGTCTTCTGGCATGGGATAAAATGTGCCATCTTTGAAAATCTATCCACCACCACAAATATGGAATCACATCCACTTTGCGTTCTTGAAAGTCCCAACACAACATCCATGCTTATTGCATCCCAAGGCCTCTCTAGTATTGGCAATGGTTGATACAATCCAATGTTCTGTGTTTTACCCTTTGTTGTTGGAAAATTCTACATCTGTTCACAAATTTTATCACTTTTGTTCTCATACCTGGCCAATAGTATGAACTGCTCAACTGTGCAAATATTTTATCATGGCTGAAATGTCGAGCCAATCCTCCACTATGCTTTTCCTTCAAAAGGTTATCCCTCATTGAGCATTTCGGTATGCACAATTGATTTCCCTTTAACAACAATCCCTCTTGAATCATATACTCTGTCCATTGGCTCCTATCTCTCAACATAGGATTTGCGCATGCTTTGTATGCTTCCTTGAAATTTGGATCATCACTGTACATTTCCTTAAGGTGTTCAAACCCCAAGGTCTTCACATGAAACTCTTACAGAATCAAACATCTCCTACTTAATGCATCAACAACCTTGTTAGCATTCCCAACAATATGTTTTATGACAAAAATAAAATTATGCATAAGCTCAATCCACTTTTCATGCCTCTGATTCAAATTTTCCTGTCTGGTTATGAATTGTAAAGCTTGGTTATCGCTATACAAGACAAATTCCCGTGGAACAAGGTAGTGCCTCCATTTCTCTAGGGATTGAATTATGGCATAAAACTCCTTATCATATGTGGAGTATTTTCTCTTAGTCTCATTTAGATTCTCACTGAAATAGGCAATAGGTCTAATATCCTGGCTTAAAACTACTCCAATTGCAACTCCTCTTGCATCACATCTCACTTGAAATGTCTTTCCAAAATTTGGTAAGACCATAATTGGTCATTCTGTTATTTTCTCCTTCAGTATATTGAAGCTCCTCTCGGCCTCCTCTGTCCATTTAAAATACTTGTGCTTCTTCTTCACCGTGTCCATCATTGGTGCACAAATTCCACTGAAATCTATGATGAACTTCCTATAGAAACTTTCTAATCCATGGAAGATTCTTACCTCAAACATACTCCTTGGTGATGGCCATTCTTTGATTTCTTTCACCTTTTATGGATCCATCTTCAGTTCATTTGAAGAGATCACAAAACCCAAGTAAATGAGCTTTGTCTTCATAAAAGAGGACTTCTTCAGGTTTATCAACAACTTTTTCTGATGTAGTCTCCTCATCACTAGTGTCAGGTGTCTCAAATGCTCCTCTTTAGTCCTGCTAAAGATCAATATATCATCCAAATATACAACCACAAACTTGCCAAATAAATGTTTCAATATTTCATTCATCAACCTCATAAAAGTACTCGGGGAATTTGTTAAGCCAAATGGCATAACAAGCCACTCATACAAACCTTCATTTTTCTTAAATGTTGTCTTCCACTCATCACCTTCTCTCATTCTTATCTGGTGATATCCACTTTTCAAATCTATCTTGGAAAAGAAATTTGCTCCATTTAAACAATAAATTAAATCATCCATTATTGGCAAAGAGAATCTATACCTGATGGTGATCTTGTTAATGGATTTTGAGTCTATACACATTCTCCATCCTCCATCCTTCTTTGGACTCAACACAGTTGGTACTGTGCATGGACTCAAGATCTCTCTGAACAAACTCTTGTCTAACAATTCCTGGACTTGGTTATTTACCTCCTCATTCTCTCGAGGTGTCAGTCTGTATGTTGCTTTGTTTGGAAGACTTGCTCCTGATAACAAATCAATATGATGGATGATACTTCTGATGGGTGGCAATGATTTAGGTAGCTCATCCACCACTATGTCAGCAAAATTATCCAACAATTCTTGAACTTCTTCATGTAAATAATCCATCAAATTACTTCTAAGGATAAATCTAGGTTTCCTCACCACAAAAAACTACATCTCTTGTTCTTTCTTGACTTCTTTAAGGAGTTCATTCCCACTCATGAGAAGTATGCTTGTGTTGGCTTCCTCTTTCACTTTCTTCTCTTCTATTAGCAACAACATGTGTGTCCTACCATTCTTCTCCAAGGTGTATGTATTCTTCCTCCCATCATGAATGACATACCTGTCAAAATTCCATGGTCTTCCCAACAAGGTATGACATACATATATGGGAATTACATCACATAGAATTTCATCTCTATATCCTCCTATCTTAAATTCAACAAGGAATTGTTTAGTAACCATTACCTGGTGTCCTTTCTACAACCATGAGACTTTATATGGCTTCGGGTGTGTAGTTGTCTCCAGCTCCAATTTCTCCACCATCTTTGTGGATACTAAGTTATCAGTGATCCCACTGTCAATTATCACCTTGCATAATCTGTCTTTAGTCTTGCAAGTTGTCCAGAATAGACTTTTCCTCTGCACTGGCTTTTCAACTTCTACCTCTAGTTTTAAGAGAACATTTCTCAACATCAGGGATGTTCCATCCTCTTCTCCTTTTGCTTCAACATTCCTTCTATGTGCTTCCAAAATGTGAGATTCACCTCCTGCTTCTTTCTTTTTCTTGGGACATTCCCAAGACATGTGCCATGTCTTTCCACAGACACCTTACTTCTCCCCTTCTTCTTCCTCTTCCTCTAGAACAACTTATTCCACCACCCTTTCGTCCTCGAGAACTTCCTCCTCTTTCCAAGTGACTGTGCGGTTTCTTAGTCTCGTCTTTAGATTTATTTGCCTTGTCATGGGAAAATCCCTTGCCTTTGTTTGGGGTTGGGCTTCTACCTCTGCCTCGTTGGTTTTTTTTTCTGGCCAACTTCTCCTCTGCCTTCAATGCAAACTGATAATCATGCTCCATTGTCCTTATTGACATCATGTTGATCTCATCCTGGATTTCATATCTCAAGCCATTTATATACCTAGAAACCTTTTCTTCATCTTTCACTCCGTGTCTAGTTCTGAAGTTAATCTTGTAGAACTCCTCTGTGTACTCTTTAATGGCCATACCCTTCTTTCTTAGGTTCTGCAACTTCCTGAACAGATTGATCTGATAATATTTGGGCATGAATTTAGCCTTCAACTTGGCTACCATTTTGTCCCAATTCTTTATATTTTGTTTTACCTTGCTTCTCCTCTCGGCCTTCAGTTCATCCCACTACAGTGTTTCATGTCCTTTTAGTCTAGTGACAACATGTCTCACCCTTTTCTCCTCATCAACATCTTCATAGTCGAAGTATTTGTCCATGGATCTTAAACAGTCCAACAGTTCTTCAACATCCAAATTGCCTTCATACATTGGGACCTCTATCTTAGCTCTAGCTCCCAATCTAACAACTGATCTCAGTAAAAATTCTTTGGCAACATTTTCCCCTACAGCTTCTTCAACTTATACTTATTCAATCTTTGCATCACTGATGTCTCCAGCATCAGGTGCCCTCCTCTACACTGCATCCATCACCTCTAATATTGAACGAAGCTCTTGTATTTCCCTTTCTACAACACGATTGGCTAAAGGTGGCTCCACTTGTCTCCTTAGTGCCATTGTGTTGACTTTCTCTCACACACATAGTACACCTTTGAGTTATTTTGTCTCCTCTCTATTGCCTGTTGTCTGCAAGAAAAAATTATGCTCTGATACCACTTGATCCAGACCCCCTTCTCTCCTAAGGGTTGCGTGACCTCCCAGTCAAGGATCTTTGATTCTCTATGTCAAACGACTCTTTGAGACCTTGATGGCCTCACTTATTAATCAACCATAAGTCCTTTCAACTTTTGGTAGAGGTCTTATGGTACTCGCGACCTTCCCCTTCGCACTCAGCAAAAAATATCAAAGTTGGGGCTAACTCCTTTTCTTTTGGTCCCTCCTTAGATGTGACCTTGGGTGGTGACCTCACACAAACCTTCGATTGCGGGCATGCCCAAAGGTGGTTTGGAACCAAACTAATTTTCACCCCACAATTCACCTCAATCCATCACGTGTCCTTTTGTCAAAACCATGGTCTCGATTATGGCCCGCCCTTGACTTCTTAAATCTTGAACACCTCCTATCCACGCAATGCGAGGTGACCATCGATCTCACTATATTGGTAGTGCTTCTAAATGGATGACTGAGATCTACCTCTTGGAAACCAACAGTTCAGATCTACCTCTCCCAGATCGACGGTTGTGATTGTTTCAAAACTCTGGACTTTGGAATTCTTAAATCTCAAACTTTGTTTTCCTTTGTAGGGAAATCTTCCAGAGCAGAAGATCTGTTGACACTTGTCCCTTTCAATCAGCGATTGTGATCCCTACGGGTCTTTGGACTTCGGGTTTTTCAAGTCTCAAACTTTACTCCCCTCGAAATACATGGAATTCTGCCATGCGTCCTTTTGAATCAGACGGTGGGGATTTACTTCGGGCGATCTGATGATCAACATTTTCTTTAGGTCTTTACCCAGAATCCAAAGATTTGTACCAACTATTCTCTAGATCTGATGGTTTAGATCTACTTTGGACAATCCGATGACCAACATTTACTTCGGGTCTTTACCCATAATCCACAGATTCACACCACCTGTCCTCTGGATCTAACGATTGAGATTCACTTCATCTCTCCAGGCTTCAGGAATATCAATTCTCAACTGAAAACTCTCGAAGTGATTTCTCTAGAGTCCATGATCCGTCGCCATGTATCCCTCTGGATATGACAGTTCGGATTCACTCCAGCTCTCCAGGCTTCGGGAGTTTCAACTCTCAACTGAAAACTCTCGAAGTGATTTCTTTGGATATTGTTCCACCTGTCCCTCCTTGACGATGGATGGTCCCAAATTACTTCGGGACTTCGGGACTTTGGTAAGTTCAACCTCCTGTGTGTGCAAAGCACCAAGGCTCGCACACCTTTCTTTGATCAGATGATTGTTGGTCCTCTGAGATGTGATCCAATGGCCACTATCGCTCTTCCTCCTAATCTTCAAAATTCCTCCAACTTAGAATATTTTCTAAGTGTTCAAAGGCCTCGACCTTTCTCCCTCCTATGAGTCCATCTCTTGGACCTCGTCTGCACTCTAGAAAAGCGCTATCTCTTCTGAGCTTTCCCGTCTTCTTCTCTCTTGATTTATTAAAGAGTCGCTTTGACACTTAGTCGAGATCCATATATGTGCATTCCTTGCAATAGATTCTTATGCAAGTTTTGGGTTCTTGCAGATGATTGTGCACACCTTGCCGCAGTCACTTTACACTCCTTGCAAAGGGAAACTTCACACTATCTCTTCTAAGCTTTCAAATCGAAACAGACTCTCTAAACGAACTACTTGCAGATTGTGTGCACACCTTTCATGGACTCAATGAAGAGAAAACAATTGAAGTTTATACTAACATTCACAGTTTCATAGACTCGTAACAAAATTCATTCATTCATGAAAACAACAATAACAGGGAATTGCAAACAATAACAACACCATGCATTGGATCAATTTTCCTTTGTTATATTCATTCAAAAGTAAATGGCTACAACTATTACCAAAACAACAACTAAAAACTCAAAAATTTCCTACTAACTCGCAGCAGCCTCATTTGGGCGTACAAAACCTCTATTTATCTCAAAGGGTTCTTAGGGTTTTCCCCCGACTACTCATCTACTCGAAAACAAAAACCAACTGCTACCTAAGTTCAGTTACATTCAAGTCTAGGAGTGAAACTTCCATATCACTCGTGATCATTCCGCTTCCAAGCGTTTGATCTTCTTCCATTTTTCAATCAGCTCCAAAATATTTGCAGTAACTGCCAACGTTTGAGATTCCGAAAGGATTCCCAAGCATTGAGTTGTCTTGCCACATGCTTGATGACAATGCTCTTACATCACCTAGTGTTGGAGATACTCCAACAAATGGTTTTTCGGTGGTCAGAATGACAACGGAGCCCCCCCAGTTGAAAATCAATGCTCTGGATCCAATGCAACTAACAGTTCTCCCATCTGAGTCCTGGTTTGAGTTTTATTGCAAGTTTCGACTCACCTCTTCAAGCCATTCAGGGACATGTGGCTAATTTGGTCTCGGGGCATAAAATCCAAACCGAGCGGCATAATGGAGTTATGTAAGCTCCCACAAGTCTATTTGGCCAAGGCCCATGCAACTACACTACCCACAAATTCCCGACACAATGTTTTTGAAAATCAGCCTCCTCTTCAGAAATTGCACTATGCCTCATTGACCAAAACATTGGAATTCTCATGCATGTTTTTTTATATAAGAAATACGGGATAACAAGTTGTATAATTACATGCTTAATGAATTATTTGATTGTAATTTTGACGTATGAATCCTTTGATGGCATGGCAAGTGAATGCAAATAAAGGCATGGAAAGTAAAGGCAAGGCATGACAAGTTAATTCATGCCATGGAAAGGCAAGACATGGCAAGTGAAGGCAAGGCAAGGCATGTCAAGACATGACATGGAAAATAATGACATGGTATGGAAAGGCATGGCATGGAAAAGGCAAGGCATTCCAAGTGAATGCAAGGCAAGGAATGGAATGGCATGGCAAGGCATGGGATGACAAGGCATCGTATGGAAATGCATGGTATGGAAAGACAAGACATGGAAAGTGAATGCAAGCCAAGGCATGGAAAATAATCACATGGTATGGAAAGGCATGTCATGGAAAAGGCAAGGCATTCCAAGTAAATGCAAGACAAGGCATGGAATGGCATGGCATGAAATGGAAAGGCATGGGATGGAAAGGAATGGTATGGAAAGGCATGGTATGGAAAGACAAGACATGGCAAGTGAAGGCAAGGCAAGGCAGACCATACCATACCATACCAAGGCAAGGCATACCATTTCCATTTCCAATGCTAATGCATGTGGTACCATACCATTTCCATTTCCAATGCCAATGCATGTGGTACCATACCATGACATTGCCAATGCATACCATTTCCAATGCCAATGCATACCATACCATACCATACCAATGCCAATGTCAATGCATACCATTGCCGTTTCCAATGCATACCATATCATACCAATGTCATTTCCATTGCCAATGCATACCATTTCCATTTCCATTTCCAATGCATACCAAACCATACCATTGTCAATGCATACCATACCATTTCCATTTCCATTGCCAATGCCAATGCATACCAATGCATACCATACCATACCATACCATTACCAATGCATACGATACAATGGCAAGGAAATTCATACCATTTCCAATGCATGTCATTGTCATTGCCAATGAATACCATACAAGGTAAAGGCAAGGCAATGCATACCATTTCCAATGCCAATGCATACCATTTCCATTGCCATTTCTAATGCATACCATACCATTGCCAATGCATACAATACCATACCATTGCTCAATGTCTTGAATATTATAGGGTTGTTATGTGCCATCTTGCATTTCAGTAAGCATTTGTTATCTAAACCCTAGTTTATGCTTGCATTTTCAGCTCCCTTTCATTTAATGATTACTTGTGTTAAGGGTTGTTATATTTATCTCGTTGTAACTTAGTTTTAATATCATTTATTTTATTGGCAAGGCATGACAATGTTATTACATGACATTGGGAAGTTATATTTATTGTTATATAGTTTAAAATGGGAAATTACATGACAAGGCATTGGAAGATACATGACAATGGCATGGCATGGCATGGCATGGCATGGCTTGGAAAGGCATGACAATGATATGGCATGGAAATGGCATGGCAATGGAATGACATGGCAATGGTATGTCTTGGCAAGGCATAGCATTGGCATGGAAATTCTTTGATATGGCAAGGCATGGAAATGGCATGACAATGACATGGCATGGCATGGATTGGAAAGGCATGGAAATAGCATGGCATGGAAAGGTTTGACAATGGCATGGAATGACTTGGAAATGAATGACAATGGCATGGCATCAATAGGTTTTTGGGATTGGGTTTGGGAGGGTCCTTTTTCTCCTTGTGTGCTCTAACCCAAAAATTGGGTAGGAATGTGCAATAAAATCCCATAGATGGTGAAGGGAAAATAATAATGGTTTCAAGTCTCCCTAGAGGAATTTTGGTAGCATAACATTATTTTCTATAGTGTGTCATGAAATGTAACCAAAAAACCTTTATTTGTAGGTGGAAAATGATACCCATTCTAAGATATAGTTTCCATGTGAACTCTCTCATTCTATTGATCAAAATCAATAAGTTTAGTGGACATCATGGAAGACTAAATAAATGTTATTAATAATTGATGGGTTTAACAAAATTTACATATACCCACTACACAATCTAAACAAACATGTGCATTAATGAGTCCTTGACTGGTCTTTTTGGCATTTATGAAGGGTTACACATAAATCAAATGATTTTATATATGTCATGCATAGAAAGAGGGGAATAATGTGTGTGCCCTACAAAATAACATTGATCTGAAATTGTTAAGTGATTTACAATTATGTAGAAGAAAAATGGGAAAAATTATTTCTATAATAAATTATTGTAATATGCCTTTTTTAAGGTCACAATATTTTCAAGTGACCATTATTTGAGTGTGGATTTTCATTGGATTTAGATGGAGATAATTCAAGATGTAGTCCATATTGTTGGATGTGAGTTAGAATAATTCATGCAAATAATTCAAAAGGAATGATGTAGAGATACATAGTTGATTAGCAAGCAATGCTACTTGAGAACCATTAATTGCTTATGGATTTAGCACTTATCAATATTTTCTACCATAAGCTATTCCTTAATGTGTAATGCAAGTATTTATAATCACTTTAGAAACAAATCAAGGGATTAATACACATAAAATTCATACACTTTGGAATTCAAACACTTTGAAATTCATATATTCATCAACATCAAATGTTGAAACAATGAGAATCATAAAAAACATGCCATGAAATGTGTGTGTGTGTGTGTGTGTATACTCAACATCGTCTAAATTGTACATTTTTTACAAAATTGAAACTCTTGCCCAGTATACAAGTGACAACAAGTGCCCTAACATAAAAAACATCTATATCATGGCCTAGCTGCTACAAAATGGTAGTGGTTGGTCAATCATTGACCATTGCCACCCTCACCACCCTTAGGAGCATCCTAGAAATCTATATTTCTTCTCTTGCTCAAGGATGCACCTCGAGAGGTTCTAGGCCTAGGAATGCTTTGACGCTCTGGAGACTGCACAAAGAATAAACAATGTTATCAGTTTTTTTCATCAATGAAGTAATAGACATACAAATTGATGCTTTGTAATTTAACCAAACACAACTCATTGCATATAAAAATGTCAATCGTGAGGGTGTTACCCTCCTCCATGAACCCAATATCTCCACAATGCCACCCTGCATCAATTACAAAGATCAAGTCCAGAAAATTAAACAAATATGCATAAAAAATAAATCATGAAACATAAAAAATTATCATCAATGCATTATCTCACTGTGAATATCACATGCATTGATGGAGATTCACTGGAAGATGGAGCACTAGGTTGTACAACCTTCTCCGAGACAACCTCTATTGTGGTAGTCTCTGTTGATGGGGTCGAAAGTGGTGGTGGGGGTGGGTGGTAGACAGGTGGGATGTGATGGGCCCTCACATGATGTACAAGTGATTCCAAAACCCTAGGCCTGGAGAAAGGAAACCCAGAAGCAATGCCCAGGTGCCCAGGGGGTGCAATACTCCTGTAACTAGCAAATATATCGGTGGCCTACATACATATGAATAAAATTGAACTATTAGTACCAAATAGTAAAATTCAAAAACATAAACACAAACAATTTGAGAATTATACGATATTTAACTTTATGCATGATACCTATGACGTTGGCGACTTGTCCATCCTAGATGGACAATCCTCGACATCAGCTGGTTCCAAATCCTATAGAAACAAGAGAACATATAAAAAAATTAAGGATGTCATAAAATAAAGAAATGACTATGTTGAATATATCAAATGTGATACATACCTGTGTGTACGGTGCACCCAATGAACATGTTGCCTCTACTGTTGCATTAGTGGTGGGGCTAGGCACTAATGCATCCATAGGTGTAGAGGGTCTACTACTGGGACACAAAAACTAAAAAAAAACATACAATCAAATATCTATATAAATACAAAAAATACAAAATAAATATATAATGATGAAGAACATAGAGAGGGTTAAGATACTAACCTCCTCCATGAATCTATGTTGTCCACTGGGCTCTATAGGCCCATCATGTATGCTCGCAACTCAAGCATCTGTGAGGTTCACATGGATGACTGTTATGTCCATGTGCCCTCTCCTCACTGTACTCCCCTATGCATGATGACACTTCAACTCCTCTATCAATGTCACTGGCAAACACCTACTATCGAGATAGTGCAACAAAGCTACTATGTATCACTATGCTATGAGTCAAAGAGAAGATGGCTAGTTGTACTTGTTGCAAGTTCTCTGAAACAAGAGGATGTTGGGTAGGGGGGTTAGGCCTTCTCTATGGGGGACGAGGGCCTAACCTGGGGTCACACTTGGCATGCTCTCAGTCTTGTGTGGACCCTTGACCCACCCCATGGAAGTCACAAATGTCAAAGTAGTTGACATGCTTACCCATAATAAAATTAGCCCATAAGTTTCTCAGAAAATATAAGGGCATCTCCCTATTATTATAGGGAGGTTTATCAAAAACCATGTACCACCTATCCATCCAGTTTTGACTAATTTGGGGATGGATGCACCAGTCAATGGAGATGTGTTTCATATTCAATGGTAGTTCATGTCCATTTCTAGGATCCCTAAAAATAGACAATATTTGTTGTTTTGAAATGCCCAATTCTTTGACTTGGTTTATGTCCAAACTAGTGTTATAGTACTCATACATTCATGCCCTATAATAAGAAATAGAGGTCAATTTCCCTTGGGCACTTGCAATGGAATGCACAATGATGTACAAAGAAGTGGCCAAGGAGACTCTGATAGGCTCTCTACTCTCCCTTAATTGTTCCTCAAGGGTTCGTAATATAACCAAACCCTCATCAATTTCAGTGGTTACATTGTGTGGTGGTGGTGGGTTGGGTTTTTTATCTTCTTGGTTTTATTGTGAGGGGTTTAAATTTTCTTGGGGTTGCATTGTATTATATATGTTGCAATTTAAAATCCATGGCATGTAAATTAGGTTCCTTTTTTTAATTAAAATACAAAATTACATTTTTTTTTTAAATTTAGATTATTGGGAGAAAATTACTAAATTGGAATGACTAAATAAGATTAAAATTAAGAAAAATGTAACACACCTAGACACAGTTCCCCCTTCCTCCCTTTCTTCAACTTCTCTATCTCCTCTATATTTTCCCAATGAGAGAAGCGTGAGCGCGATTTGGGCACAAATCACACTCGGGCCCTTAATATATGTTTATCAATAATATTTCATGCGTAGTCTTAAGAGCGCATATGTGGTCTTAAGAGCACGTGCGTGGTATTAAGAGCGCATGTGCAGTCTTAAGACTACACACATGCTCTTAAGACTGTGCACACAATTTTGCCACTAAACCTACGTGGAAATATACATGGAGGTTCGGCCATATCCGAACCTATATGTTTAGGAATGCGTGTGTGTTCCTAAGAACACACATGCATTCCTACGAGCGCGTGTTCTTAATCATGTCGTTGCCACTTTTTTGGCCACCAAGTTCTTGCACTCACCCTAAGATAAAACTGGAAAAACTTCAAAATAATCCCTATTTCAAGCAACTTGAGCTACATAATGAATTCAAAGAAGTTCGTCTGAGTATGCACATCACATTGAATATCTAGAAAACCAAAAAGATTCAAATGACGTAAATAATCTAAAGAGTTTATCAAAGCACTCCACACCAAATGTCACAGAAATTGAATCAACAAGTCGTCTTCTTCAAACCAAGGAAGATGAAATACAATGAAAAATATGGTTTTTCCAAGATTTGAATGGGGACCAATACATTTTTACAAAATTTATGGGGATTTGTCGGGAGCCCAAGAAATGATGACATATTGAGGACAAGCAATTATCTCTGCCTAGATAATGGAAGATTTACATGTACAAGAAGACAAAAGATAAGGCTTTTGAAAAAAATAGAGTTTTCTCTGAAACATGTGTACCACATTAACAAGTTAACATTTTAAAGATTTAACTAACTGCAATTGATTTTTAAAAGATAACCTTCTAATTGTTATTCAAAATTCAAAGACAAGTATTCATTGATTAAATTTCCTACAAAATATATTCTTCATTGGAACATACCCTTAGGAAAAATTCATGATGACTAGAAGATGTTATCTTATATTTTACCTCTAATACCATAGGAATGGCCATTGTTGCCAACATGCATCTATAGCATCGAGAGGGATACCTTTTAACCCCTTTATCTAATTTAATCCCATCCACTAGTTAAACATGCATAACTTATAAACCCTTTGTTAAAATTTTATTTCTTTACCTTTTATAAGGATTGAGCTGGAAGCCACTATCCCGACTTTTTAATTAGATAGTGACAACGTCATTCACAAATATCTACATAAATGAAAAGGCCAGTTCATGATGAGACCTCCTTTCCATCAGTATTACAACTGAGAGACATTACCCTGTCTTGGTGACCAGATGATGGTAATGTCATACCATAAATACCCATGATCATGATAGGTTAGCTCGCAATGAGACCTCCTATCATCCAACTAACCCCTCAAATGTCATTTGTCATAGGAAAAAGGGTTGTACTATGATTAATGTTAATCTCATTAGAGATTTCTTAATGGGCGGGGAAGCAAACTTTACTCCCCAAGAGTGTGGAATGGCATTAATAGGTTTGAGATAATAATAATACAAGTCTCACTCATTTTCTCCTAAAGAGGGAATCCATTAAAACATAATTGTAGAAACTAAATAAATGTAGCATTGCATGCTAATTTGTAATAGTCAAAAGGAAAAAATAATCAATGCAACTCGATTTTAATATGAAAGGTAAAACTTGAAAAGTGTTCCACCACGGAAAGGGTTATTCTCTTCTTGAAAATCACCTTATAAAGGATTTCTTCAGGCACAAACCTTTAGAGTGATGAAGTTGTTGAGATCAATTCCTACTTCCGAAATTTCCTTTCCTTTTCTATTTTCCCAACTTCTTTTTTTCCATTTCTTTTCCCTCTTCTATGCCTATCCTTTTCCCCCTTTTTTCTTTCCCCTCTTCTATCTCTTTGACGGGTTCTTATTTCCATTCATGTTCCTATGTCATGAGTCCAACCGACCGCCTTGTTATAATATACTTAACCATTTTTCCAACTTCATGGGGTCTAACTTTCATTCTCCAAGTTTTGCGATCTCCACTTTACACCCACAGGTCCGTGATCTACATTATGACCATCATACTTGCCACGGGTACCGAGCCCCTAAGCATTTCATTTCTCCTGTATCCAAGTTTGACCGACCGCTTTGCAACACTTAGCTTATTTTTTATCATTCATAATCGCAGGTTCGCGGGTTCCCGGTCTGGTGATTTCACAAAAGGATCCATATTCAAAATTTCTCTTATTTGTCCCCACTATCTTCGTGATTTTCCAAATATGCATTAAGTGTGGTTTAATGCTAATAACTGATCATGCAACCTCTGAAAATATTGTCATTAATAACGAAGGCCTCGAGGAGATTTTTCATTAAATTGCATTAAAGCATGATTTTCCAAAGGTTATATTATTTTCATCTCTCCAAAAGGATTCATTTCAAGTTATTATCTAGCTGAAAGAATACTCTTGTCAACCTATGGAAGCAACAACTGGACAGTAGTTATGTGGTGATACTTTGAATATTTTTTTATCATGAAGACCACAACTTTCAGTGGTCTAGAGCATATTCATATTACTCATCTCCTCCTGCACAAAAGACGTAATCTAGACATCTAGAATTGCTCGCACAAGGTGTGTTTCTGAGGCATTCGACTGCAAAGAACTTATTGCATGGTGCGTTGAGAAGTATGTGTTGAGCCATATAATTATAAAACTCCAATATCATTCCCCCATTTCCCTTTCACCCCAATTTTTTCGTAAGATGTTGAAGCTCCTAGAGCCAACATATACCTTCAAAGGATAAGAGTACAAAATTTTCCGAAGAAACATGACAAGGGCCTGGATCTCTTGCCTGGATATTTGTAGAACCCTGCATCTGTTCCAGAAGACATAACTAGGATTCAGGTGACTCTTTTAAAAATACCTTTCGGGAAATCACTTGGTTGTTTACCAGGTTGACAGATCATGAAAGAATTGCTACCATTTCTCGCATGATTCTTTATACTTTATATTTTATAGTTAAAAAACATGTTATCTTTGACTGGGGAAAATTGATTTCCATCAAAATCTCATACCAGTTATCGCATTACAAAAGGGACAAAAAATTCTTTATGGCTTCCTATTTGGTATTTGCTTTCATGTATTGTTGTCAATTTCCAAAATTGACTATAAGTAAGAGGGTGAACTGTGAAATAGATCCAGTTACCTTCTAGTATCAGGCATTGTGGAGACACAAGACTTCTCTATATTTTTATGAAGTTTACAATGATTTTGTTTCACTCTTCAAAGGAATTTTTTTTGGTAAAAATACCCCCATAATATCTGACCAGACTAATAAATTCTTGGAGAAAAAGGGAATGATAGAACATATGGAAAATCAAAGTGTCATAAGGATCTTTTGTTCCAAAGAAAATCCCTCTTTTGTTCCATACCATGTATCTGATAAAAATTTTATTACGGAAGTGGCAAGGCAATACAATTTCTGGTTGCATTTTTTCCACGAAAAAAGGAAAAAGAAATTCATTCCCTTGCCATGGAAAATTTTAGATTTCATATTCAGAAACATAAATAAAATTGATGATTTTGTGAATCACTTCAACAATGTAAATATGAAGTATGCTGAAAAGATAAATGGGTTTGACCCTAACAAAATATTTGTGGAGCATATGTTGTCAGTAGGATTCATCAACTCGTCCATTCATACTATCTTGAATGAAGAAGAAGATAACAACCAAGTCGCTCATATACACAATGTTGGTGACTTGGAAACAATACTTGGTACTAACAAGTTTTATAAGAAAAAAGGAAAGGGTCCTAGAGAAAAGAGCGCTCAATCTCCAGTTGTTACTCCCAAAACTACCACATCTTGGAGCAATGCTCCAATGGCTCACCCAATTAGGAAGATTACCAATAGTAGTTCAAGCGGTGGAGGAGAGAAGAATCCCCCCTTTGGAAAAATCAAAATCTCACATAATCTCCCTCTGAGAAAAAAGAGGAAGAATGTAATGCAAGAGGAAGAAGACAATCTCATAGAAAATGACATTAATAACTTCTCTCTTGAAGACATGGAGCTCGAGGCAGATATTGAGAAAATATTTCCCACAATTGATCAGCCGGGAACTATGGCCCAAAAAAATTCATCATTAGAGATCGTTGTGAATGAGACCTTCAGTGAAGAAGAGTCATTTACTTTCCAAAGTGTTGTTTTTGACAAGGAATATAAAAAATTGATTATAGAAAGAGGTGATAAAAAAAGTAAGAAGGGAAAATCTCGCTCAGAGGTTGACCTAAAAGATATGCGGTCATCCCAAATATCTAAAATTCATAGAGAAACCGGGGATGCTATTGATGATTCTATTGGTGGTCTGGAAGCATAAAACACTAAGTTGAAAGAAAGGATCAAAGAGTTGGAAGATGCCTTAATGCCTATTCCAATGCTTGCAAGTCCTTTATCAATAGTCAAACCAGCCACACCTACCAATAAATTGAAAGGATATTCAAGCCTACTCACAAGATAATGTCACTAATAATAGAGGCATGGGAGGTTTCAAAAAATATTGTTTCTTTTGTCTCGAGGGCACATGCCTTCCATGAATATTTGCAAGCTGATTTGAAGAACGAAAAAGGTTTTTACACTGATGTTATATTACCATTTGGAATCAAATTCTCTAAAATGACAAAACTAAGAAGAAGAGAGGAGTATATGCCTTCCCCAAGTCGAATATAACAACTAAATGTTTGATGGAAGAAAAAGATCAAAAAATTGAATAACATTATTCAAGCGTGCAACGAAGCCATACTTAAAAGAGAAGAATTTTTCAAGAGACTCACGGAGATAGACTTAGTAGGAGGTACTAACAAAGTACAAGACCCTAAATTAATTCTCAACTCAATTTCCCTAACAAAGCAACAATTTGACGAAAAAGTTGAGATATTTAAAGGGTTATTAGTTGAAATTTTTTATGGCATACTCAAATATAATGAAGATGAAATAGAATTGGCTAGTGGATTATGTTAATGTTTAAGCTATTATTAGAGTTCTTTGCATTTCAATAAATAACAATAGCATAAGATAGGATCACTGAGAAATAGACAATCATAAGAGACACATCATTTATCCTAGGAAACCCTCATGGGGGAGAAAACCTAGCAAAAATTCCTTATTATAGATAGCCAATACAATGCCAAGAGATAAGTAAAACAAATACATAAAGTCCTCTCCCAAGGATGCGCCTCTCTCTCTCTCTCTTTTCCAACTGCAACTCCGAAACTTGTCTCTCAATGAACAAGTGAGTGTGTGTCTAAGTGAGGCTTTAGCCTCCTTATTTATACAATTCTGGCACGTTTGGAAGTGTCTCTTCACTAGCAGGGCCGACCTCTTCTTCTAGGTGGTTATAACCACCTTTAGTATATTCTGGGGCCTCTTTAATATATTCCGAGACCAACTTCTTATTTTACCTATTACAATTATACTTTAACCAATCCGCAAAAGGGGATTTGGTCTTTTACAATAGCCGACATGATCAATCCGCAATAGGGGATTGATCTAATGAATAATTCCACAATAATAATTATAATACACTTTGCAGTTACATTATTTCAACACTCCCCCTTAACAAGAAGGGTATTCTTTAATAGCATTAGGTGAGAGAGAGGAATGCATCATCAACAACATCGAGAGGAAAACATCATTAATATCATCTTGGAACACTGACTGGTGCATCTATAAATCATCGGAAGTTTTCTCATCGGCAGCATCGTCATTCTCAAAGGAATGCAATCATCATTTGCATCAATATGAATTAGTATAAAACTAATACATCATCATCACAACACGAGGTTGGCTCATCATCATAATACTGGACTGGCTTTATGTCACAACTCTCAAGCTGGAAGCACAGTACTTGTCTTTCTTTACATCACAACAATCAAGCTGGAAGCAAGATACTCGTCTTGCTTTACATCACAGCAATCAAGCTGGAAGCAAGATACTCGTCTTGCTTTACGTCACAACAATCAAGCTGGAAGAAAGATACTAGACTGGATTTACATCACAGCTATCAAGCTGGAAGAACAGTACTAGCCTCATCTCATCGTCTTGATTTACATCACAACAATCAAGCTGGAAGAAATATACTAGACTGGATTTACATCACAACTATCAAGCTGGAAGCAAAGTACTAGCCTCATCTGATCATCTTGCTTTACGTCACAACAATCAAGCTGGAAGAAAGATACTAGACTGGATTTACGTCACAAATATCAAGATGGAAACACAGTACTAGCCTCATCTCATCGTCTTTCTTTATGTCACAACAATCAAGATGGAAGCAAGATACTAGACTGGATTTATGTCACAGCTATCAATCTGGAAGCACAATACTAGTCACATCTCATCACAACAACTAGACTTGCTTTACGTCATAATCGTTAAGTTGGAAGCATAGTACTAGGTATATCTCATCACAATACTACTCCCCCTTTCAAGGAAGGTCCTTTCGGACTAAGCCAAGCTTATCTCAAAAGTGATCAAACTTTCATGAGATAGAGGCTTGGTCAACACATCAACAACCTGTTCATTTGTGCTAACGTACTGGAGCTTTATGGCTCCTCTTTGCACCATGTCATGGATGTAATGATATCAGATCTCTATGTGCTTCGACTTATCATGGAATACAGGATTCTCTATCATCTTTATGCAGTTCTAGTTGTCACATAGGATAGTGGTTGCTTTCATCTATAGGTCAAATAGATCGGTCAACAACTTACGAAGCCATATAGCTTCACAGCTAGCATAACACACAACAATGTATTCTGCTTCCATTGTACTGAGAGCAATGATGGATTGCTTCCTACTCTGCCATGAGATCACAGCTGATCCCAAACTGAAACAACATCCTGAAGTGATCTTCCCATCATAAACACTTCCATCCCAATCTGAATCGGTGTACCCACTCAATGTGAAATCATGATCTCCATCATAACTAATACCACAATCTAATGTACCCTTAAGGTACCTTATCACATGTTTTGCAACCACTAGGTGAACATGTCTGGGTTATACCAGAAACTAACCCAAGGTGTTCATGGAAAAACAAATATATGGTCTAGTGTTTGTCAGGTACATCAACAATCCAATAATCTGTCTATACAACGTGGCATCAATCAATTATGACGAAGTGTCGACCAACAACTTCAACTTCATTTCCATGGGTGTATTCATGGACTTACACTCTAACATGTCTAATCTCTTTAGGATTTCAACTGCATACTTCCCTTGGTTAAGGAAGATCCTCTCTAGACTTTGCCATACCTCAAGACCTAATAAATAATGCATTAGGCCATGGTCTTTCATCTCAAATTCTGAAGCGAGTCTCTTCTTACATTCAGTGATGAGCTTTTGTTCTCCAGTTAAGAATAAGTCATCCACATACAACAATAATATCATTGGATCATCGTTCATAACTTTGAAGTAGAGGTTAGAATCTTCTTTACTCTTGGTAAAGCCCAAGCTCGTCAGGAAACTGTCTATCCAGCCATACCAAGCTCTAGGAGCTTGCTTCAATCCGTACATATCCTTCTTCAGCTTGTAGAAATGATACTTCCTTTCTTTAACTTCAAATCCTTAAGGTTGCTCTATATACACTTCTTCTTCAATGACACCATTTAGGAAGGTTGTCTTTACGTCCATCTAGTGTAACTTCCACTTCATCTTAGCTGCAAGGGCTATGATGGTTCTGATCGAAGTGTATCTGGCTACAGGAGCGAATGTCTCTTCATAGTCAATGCCTTCCTTTTGAGAAAATCCATGAGCTACAAATCTTGCTTTGTACTTCTCAATACTTCCATCAATAGCATGTTTTATTTTGAAAATCTATTTGGAAGATACCACATCCTTAGTCTTCAGTTTGGGAACTATTTCCCATACATCGTTCTTTATTAAGGATTGGTATTCTTCTGTCATGGCATCTTCCCATTCTTTCTTCTGAATGGCTTCTTCAAAGCAAGTAGGATCTTTCTCTAGGATATCACACCTCAAAGCCATATAACTGGAGAATGGCTTAGGTCTCTTCACTTGTCTTGTTGTTCCTTTGGGAACACCATGCTTCTCTCCATATTGAATAAGCTCTCTTGCCCAAACATGATTTCTTTTATGGGAGATCGTCATCTGAGGAGGTTCTTGAAATTCTACTATGTCATGATCTTCTAGAATTTCCTCATCAGGGGACGTTATGACTTCCCTCACTGGTTTTGCAGCTATGGGAGCCTCCCTCACTGATTCTGCAATTCTGGGGATTACGGGTTCCTCTTCATATACTTCTTCAAGCTGGCATATTCTCGATTTATTGAGCGCTGCATCTTCATTGAAGGTCACATCCCTGTTGATTTCAATGTGATGGTGACTTGGTATATAAATCCTAAAGGCCTTGGAGACCTCACAGTATCCCACAAATATTCCCTTCTTTCCTAAGGGTTCCAGCTTGTTTCTCTTCTCTTTAGGAATATGTATAAATACTGGGCAGCCAAATATTTTGAGATGGCTTACCTCTGGTTTCTTTCCGGTGAAAATCTCTTTTGGGATCTTGAACCCAAGTGCACTATGGGACAATCGATTTTGCACAAATACGGTTGTCATTGCTGCTTCTGCCCATAAGCACATTGGAAGATCTTGATCATGGATCATGGTCTTCACAACTTCCATTATCCTTCTGTTCTTTCTTTCAGCTACACCGTTTTGTTGAGGATTATAGGGAGTAGTGAGTTCCCTCTTGATCCCAACATCTTTGCAGAAGTTCACAAAATCTTTTGAGGTGTATTCTCTTCCATTATCTGACCTGAGTATCTTGATCTTTCTTTCAGAAAGATTCTCTATCAAGGCTTTGAATTCATTGAATTTTCCACTAATGGAGGACGATGGCATTGGGCCACACACATATGAATGAATGAGCTCTAGGACTCCTTCTACTTTGTTGTCTCTGTTAGGAAAAGGGTTCTTGATGTTCTTCTCTTGTGCACATCCATTGCACACGCCTTCATGGTCAACGTTGAGTTCTGGTAGACCTGTGACAGCTTTGCATACGTATGGTAGCACCTTGTAGTTGATGTGGGCTAATATTCTATGCTAAATTTCACATGGATTCTCAATGGCGTGGGTCATGGCAGCTTCTGAGTGACCCTATAGCTTATACAAGACACCTTCTTCTTTTCCAATGATGATTGGTTCATTTATTTTTTTTCCTTTAGCACGTTGCCTTCTGCAACCTTCACTATAGCTTCCTCAGGGTTATTACCTGTGACCTGGAACAAGGTCAACAAAACAACAAGCAAGAATAATATCCTTTTGATAGTATAAAGCAATAGCACGAACAATCATCACAATATCTCCTTTGGAGCTATCACTTGTAACTCGTCTGAAGCAAAGATTAAAGGTAAGGAATATAATACGAAATGAGGTCAAGACTCTCATAGTGTTGTGATCAAACATGTTGGACATAATTTTCATTGATGTAAATAGGAGAAGTAAATAACCAGAAGTCCAAAGCTCAGAAAGAAGAAAGAACCGTTGATCACGATAGGATCAACAATCTGATGATGTTCAGAAAGGCTAGTGCATGAATAAATCTCTGAAGGAAGAACAGAGTGTATAAGATGTCATCAGGATCAGTGGAAGGATTGCACAGTTAATCAAATAACAGAAATGGTGAGAAGACTCAACAATCGTTTGATCATTGTGAAATGAACATCTGTCGTTCGATTAGAAGTTGACCGTGGGATTAAGGGTCGCAGGAGGATCATGACCATCGAAAAGGATGAGAGTTTGACTATCCATATACCCGCCGACCATGGGATCAAACCCAAGTTCTTGTTGAGCAGTCAAATCATTTTCAAGTAGAAGGAATGTTGGATGATTGGTCAAACGACCATATAAATTCATGACCGTCAGATGCGCAAGAGCATGAATCAACAACCGTTAGACCCAGGTAAGGTGCACTCACCTTAATACGTCACGGAGAAGTGAAAGATTTTAGGGGGACCCACGTGAAACCACCCCATTCCAGACACCCCCCCCCCCCCTTTCATTAAAGNCCCCCCCCCCCTTCATTAAAGGTAGTATGGAAAGGGGGGTCTGGAATCGAATCTCAACTGCAGAATTAGACACGAAAATCTTAACTATCCAAATCTGCAAGGAGGATATGCCTAGGAGTAAGCTAATAGTCCAAAACAAAGAAATGTTCCTTGCCGTTGATCCAGAGGACACATGGCAAGTGCATGGCATCTCGCTGACTTGTGAGTTGGAGAAGTCAAATGCAAGAACTTAGGAACTCACAATTTGCTAGGTCGCAATAGAATCTGGGCCATCGGATCACAGAGGATCAAGGAAGACCCTTAAGCGTCGATCAAATATACATCGAGAGATCTACATCGATAAACCATGACAACAGGCCACGTCAGGATGCGTGCATCCATGTCAGCAAGATCCACGTACTCAACACGTGCAAGTCTTCTTGTGACATTAGCAAGTATACATCACGTCGATAGTTTTCATCTCGGGAGTTTTTGCATCATAAGCAAAATACTCTAAAAATCACAAAGTCTCGAACGCCAAAACTCCAAAAGGGACACACGTCAAGTGTTCTACGTTTTCGATAGTTTTGGAGAGTTGGAGGTTATGAAGACTCGAAGGATTAAACACATAAATCCCATCAGTCATCCATCTCGTTAGGAGATTGAATCACGACCGTTGTTTTGGTAAAGTTCTCAAGCACTTGTTCAAGCTTAGCATTCGGTCACTGTCGTTGGTCATATGCTATAAAAATATTAAAAATTATAACATGTCGCTATAATTGGTAAAGACCGTGGTTATGTAACGCACGGTCATATGTGATGGTTTGAAGGAAGTGCCTTCACGGAATATGGTCTCTATAAATATAACAGAGATTAGGCATCGAGTATAAATGATTAAATTGATCCATGACTATGATCAATTTATGACAAAAATAAACTGATACAAAGTCTTGATTAAAAGAGAATAAATCATGAAAATATGAATAAAGAATAAAAAGAAAAATGATATTAATTAAAGTTTAGATTATCATTTTAAATGAAAAGGTACAATGGTTCAAATAAAGGGACATGTTGTTTTAAATTTCACACCAGTTTGAAGATTATATAAACAAGAAAAAGTGGTGAG
>JASDQU010102832.1:258295-283253 GCA_032191745.1 Picea mariana
ATACAAATCATAAGAAAATAAAAAAACCCTTTGCCATTGATGCCAAAGGGGGAGAGTAAATTCAAAGGACAGAAGCATCACCACAGGGGGAGATTGTGTATGAAGTTTGGTTGTTGCCCTCAATGACAAAGGGGGAGATTGTTGGACATAATTGTCATTGATGTCAATAGGAGAAGTAAATAACCAGAAGTCCAAATCTCAGGAAGAAGAACGAAATGTTGATCATGATAGGATCAACAATCCGATGATGTTCAGAAAGGCTAGCGCATGAAGAAATCTCTGAAGGAAGAACATAGTGTAGAATATGTTGTCGAGATTAGTGGAAGGATTGCACAGTTAATCAAATAACACAAATGGTGAGAAGACTCAGCGACTGTCCGATCACTTTGAAATGAACAACTGTCATTCGATCAGAAGTTGACCGTGGGCTTAAGGGTCGTGGGAGGATCATGACCATCGAAAAGGATGAGAGTTTGACTATCCATATACCCATCGACCCTGGGATCAAACCCAAGTTCTTGTTGAGCAGTCGAATCATTTTCAAGTAGAAGGAACATTGGATGATTGGTCAAATGACCATATAAAGTCATGACCGTTAGAACTAGGTAAGGTGCACCCACCTTAATACGTCGACGAGAAGTGCGAATGGTTTTAGGGGGACCCACGTGAAACCACCCCATTCCGGACCCCCCCTTTCATTAAATTCGGAATGGCAAGGGGGGTTCGGAATCCAACCTTAACCGTTGATCTAAGCTCCTTGATCTCCTCCGTCCAAGACTTGCGCGTCCAATTCTGGACCCCCCNTATGGAAAGGGGGGTCCAGAATCGAATCTCAACCACAGAATTAGACACAAAAATCTTAACCATTTAAATCTGCAAGGAGGATATGCCTAGGAGTCAGCTAATAGTCCAAAACAAAGAAATGATCTGAGCCGTTGATCCAGAGGACACATGGCAAGCACATGGCATCTCACCAACTTGTTAGTTGGAGAAGTCAAATGCAAGAACGTAGGAACTCACAATATGCTAGGTCGTGATAGAATCTGGGCCATCGGATCACAGAGGATCAAGGAAGACCCCTAAGTGTCGATCAAATATACATCGAGAGATCTACGTCGACAGAGCACGACAACAGGCCACGTCAGGACGTGTGCATCCACGTCAGCAAGATCCACGTACTCCGCACGTGTCAATTCTTCTTGTGACGTTAGCAAGTATATGTCACATCGGGAGTTTTCATCTCGAGAGTTTTTCATCATACTCTAAAAATCACAAAGTTCTGAACGTTGAAACTCCTAAAGGGACACACGTCAAATGTTCTACGTTTCCGATAGTTTTGGAGAGTTGGAGGTTATGAAGACTCAAAGGAATAAACACCGAAATCTTGTCAGCCGTCCATTTCATCAGGAGATTGAATCACGACCGTTGTTTTGGTAAAGCGCTCAAGCACTTGTTCAAGCTTAGCATTCGGTCACTGTCGTTGGTCATATGCTATAAAAATATTAAAAATTATAACATGTCTCTATAATTGGTAAGGCCTGTGGTTATGTAACGCACGGTCATATGTGATGGTTTGAAGGAAGCGCCTTCACAGAATCCGGTCTCTATAAATATAACAGAGATTAGGCATCGAGTATAAATGATTAAATTGATCCATGTCTATGATCAATTTATGACAAATATAAACCGATACAAAGTCATGATTAAAAGAGAATAAATCATGAAAATATGAATAAAGAATAAAAATAAAAATAATATTAATTAAAGTTTATATTACCATTTTAAATGAAAAGGTACAATGGTTCAAATAAAGGGACATGTTTTAAATTTCACACCAGTTTGAAGATTATATAAACAAGAAAAAGTGGTGAGAAGAATGTGTCTCTGCAGTTCAAGTCAGAATATCAATCGCTGAAACAGAGTCCAAGAAGAAATACAAATATCTATGTATTAAGGGTGGTTGGATGGTGCAAGGGCAGGTTGGTGCCTATAGAGGGAGTTGGTGCTTCCTTGTTAGTTGTAGCTGACTAAACAAGGGGGTCGTAGCCTCCTACCAGTTGGTGATGGTAAAATAGGTTGTGGGTGCATCCTGATCAGTTGGTGTTGATCAAAGAGGAAGTACATCTTCCTTCTATGTAACATGTAAAACAAATTTTGCAGTTAATAGAAAAGAATTTGTGGTTTTCCCATTTGGGTTCCACGATAAAATACTGTGTCAAAATTATGTTTGAATTAATAAATGAAAAATTGATATAATTGTTGTGTCAGTGATTCACCCCCCGCCCTCTCAGTGATAGGATCTGATTCTACAAAACATTCCTCCATGGAAACCTGGAACTAACACACAAGGTTTCTCCTGGGACCTGGAGCCTTGTCCTCAAGAATGAGTGCTTTCTTTTCTTCCAAGTCTCCTTTACTCAAGATGATGAGTGCTTTCTTTAATCTGTCTTCTGTACTGAGACACTACACTATCTTGATAGAAGTTTGGGTTAGGGGATAAGCTTTATGATCTCAACTTTTAATCCATCTAATAATTTGATCATAGCTTCAACATGCAACACTGATCAAAATAATGTCATAACAAATAGATGCATATCAGAATAATCAAACGTAAGTTGCATTATTCTTCTGAATGTGTTGGATCTTGAGATCCTTCTGGATCTATGGCAAGAGATCCCTTCTCCTACAAATACTCTTTAAAGTTTAACCATTTAAACATATGTGATTGCATACCTCTAATAGCATTTGTAGGTAGTGGGACCATCTGACAGCAGCGGTAATCATTACCAACTCTTGAAAATTTCAAGGGTGACTGCAACTGGTACTACAACTGCAATTGATAATGCAACTGGTTCTGAGACTGCAACTGCAACTGAGACTTAGGATTTTATGAGGAAACCCTAATTTTTCAAACTTCAAATTTTTAAATTATGATCTAGGGCATAGATGCATTGAGCTGAGGTGAGTAAGCTGGTGCATTCAGATTTATGAAAATCCAACTTTTACCCCCTCAAAATTGATCTGTAGATTTCTGGACTAGTGCTTCTGGTTTTCTGGTACTTCTGGTACTCTGGTTTTCTGGTACTTTGTGAAACTAGGGTTTCACTTTCCGGGAGATCTAGCCACTGAAAAATTTCACTGAGGATGCCAAAGTGATCCTTGAGGGAGGGAGCACTTTTCTATATGGTTTTAGGGCTAAAACACCTCACCAAAAAAAAAATCCCTAATTTGCATGTACAACAACAATGATGTTTTTCACTTTCTCTTGTGAAAGATGCTCTCTTTAGCTTAGCTCTGATACCATGTTAATGTTTAAGCTATTATTAGATTTCTTTGCATTTCAATAAATAACAATAGCATAAGATAGGATCACTGATAAATACACAATCACAAGAGACACATCATTTGTCCTGGGAAACCCTCATGGGGGAGAAAACCCAGCAAAAATTCCTTATTATAGATAGCCAATACAATGCCAAGAGATAACTCAAACAAATATAGAAAATCCTCTCCCAAGGATGTGCCTTTTTCTCTCTCTCTCTCTCTTCTCCAACTGCAGCTCTGAAACTTGTCTCTCAATGAAAACGTGAGTGTGTGTCTAAGTGAGGCGTTAGCCTCCTTATTTATACAATTTTGGCATGTGTGGAAGTGTCTCTTCACTGGCAGGGCTGACCTCTTCTTCTGGGTGGTTATAACCACCTTTAATATATTCTGGAGCCTCTTTAATATATTATGGGGCTGACTTCTTATTTTACCTATTACAATTATACTTTAACCAATCCGCAAAAGGGGATTTGGTCTTTTACAATAGCCGACATGATCAATCCGCAATAAGGGATTGATCTAATGAATAATTCGACAATAATAATTAGAACACACTTTGCAATTACATTATTTCAACAGATTATTCCGTGAAAAAACAAGACATTGAGAAAGAAGTACATGGTATTTCTCTTGACTTAAGAGACTTGGAAGGTGAGTTATTCAACTTTAAAATCCGACATGAGATAAACATCGCACCAATGAAAAACTATATTGAAGAATGGTTCAAAAAAGCAATTGACAAATTAACCAACGAAGGGAAAGAAATAGTTGAGATGGTTCATGTCACCATCGATGAAGAAAATAAAAGGACAACAAAAATAAAGTGAAGACACGAGAGACCATCATAGTAATTTCATGTTGATCACATTTTGTTTTCTTTATCAGTTTTTCATCCAGTTACTCCGCTTCTTTAACTAGAAAGGTAATTAAATATGAAAACTTCTCCATGTCTTCTTTCCAGGTCTTGCTACTTTGATATCGCCCACCATTCTCCTTCTACAACTTAATTCTTGTGTATATTTGATTTATGGTCTGTGGGAGCTCCAATCCCAGTCCTAAGGACAAACACATTTAAATTTAAAGGCTTTGTAACATACTATATATTTTTCAGAAATCCCAAGAGAACTATTTCGGGATCAGTTTTTACTGTACTTTGCAACTATGAGTTTTGAGTATAAAGTATTTGAGATTGATCTATCATTATATTTATTTTATCTCCCCATGTTTTCACTCTGTTAAAGTTCTCTTATGCATGCATACCATCTTCTTGTATCTTATGTGATTATAAATCTTTAGTTTAACTATGATGGATGTGAGGAAATTTTGTCTATCTTTTTCAAGTGCATGAGGTGTGTGGTTCTTGGTCATTTCTCGGGAACTCTCTTTAAAAAGAAAAGAAAACATTTTCTTTCTTGTTATATTTTCTTGCAATCTTTATATTTCTTTGATTACCACGACGAACTTCTGCAAAGTCCTATATTCCAGAAATCTAAAGTCCCAAAAAAATCTTAAAATAAAGAGGAGTACCACCTCTATAAAAATGCAGGGAGATCTGTATCCTCGTGAGGTTGTCCTTTCGGTCCTAACGGATTCAAGTGTCAACATTTTTGGCGACCGTATTGGGGAATGAATTGAAATTTGAAATCTGGTTTAGCATTTTTTTGAAAAATACATGACTTTGCTCCAGGCTGATCAACCCCACCTGGAAATTGGATTGAATAATCAATGAAGCATCTTAAATCATCTATACAATATGGTAATAAAAACTACCGAGACCCGAGAAGAATTCGAAAGATCTTGGCAGACATTGGTCCAAGAAGAATAAAGAGAGATAATGTGACGACAGAGGAGAGACGAGCGACAAGATCGAAGAAACCAAAGGCTAGCTATAGCAACACAAGAAAAAGGTCGAGATTGAAGCTAGGAAAATACTAGGGACCCATTACCAGAAGTAAAAGCAATCAACTTTGTATTCTAAGATGAGGAAATCATATTCCTTAAACATCTCTGGACATGGAAAAAAGAAATGAACAACCACGAGAAGAACCATGAAGAGAACCTCGTGAAGAGAGACGAGGAGGCAGAAGAGGTGTTGTAAGAAATCAAGAAAATCGAAGAAGAATAAGAGATTCCCCTTTAAATATTCTAGGTGAGAAACATGACCTCCATGTTCTCCCTAAGGGTACCTTGAAGGAATTTTTTGGAGACGGACCAATCGATTCCAAAAGACACCTTAACTTATTTCTTGATGTTTGTGATTTTCATCGTGTTGAGTACGATGATGTGATGGTAAGGTTATTTATTCAAACCTTATTAGAAAGAACTTATGAATGGCATACGACATTACCCAATAGGTCAATTGGCTCGTTTAATGACCTCGAAGCCATGTTCCTGAATATGTTTTCCCCTCTAATTGCATATCATACCCTTCTCACCGATTTCACCCAAATTGATTTGAGGAAGAATGAAAGAATACGATATTTTAATCTCAGGTTCAATAAAACTTTGAGTAAGATACCTGAAAATAGAATATTGAATGACCCAATCATACTCGGTTTTTACAAGAACGTGATGCCTCGAAATGTAAAATATGCTCTCAGAACATCCCAGATGGATACCTTGGAGGAAGGAATGATTAAATCCACTGAAATGGAAGAAATTATGATTGATACCGATGTCGACCCCGACATTATCCTAGGAAAAGTACAAAGGAAATTGGAAGGATTAATTATTTATAATCAAGGAGCCTCTAGCTCAAGAAAGAACGAGTAACTGAAACCATGACTGACCCAAAATCAAACAATTGGAGAAGGATTTTGCAAGGGAACCATACCAGATGTGAAGGTAGACCATGTTGTGGCACAAGAAACCAAGCAAAGAATTGAAATTGCATAAATGAATAGAACTATCAGGAAAAAGCAGAACGAGATAATTAGACTAAGAAGGGGGGATAATTATGTAGCAATTCTGAGAATTTCGGTCCAAGAGAAAAGAAGGAACCCTCCCCAAGAAAACAAAGTGAGGTTTGCAAACATGGATAATCTGCAAAGATCAAGGGTTCCTAGGCAACCAAACCCCAATTCAATTGTTCTGGATGATGTATATGATGAGCAAATGGTTGAGCAAGAGAACTATTATTTACCTGATGAAAGATCTGAAACTGTACATATGGATGGATGTGAGACGTCCATGTATATATTTAAGGAAGGAGACAATGACTGCGAATTGCAGGAGAATCTTTCCCATACATGAGTGTTTGTAAATATATCTAAGAAAAAAAATGATTCGGAAAAATAAAATGAAAAAGAAAAAGAAAAAGAAAAAATAAATGAGAAAAATGCAAAAGAGAATGTGACAGATAGCATTGGAAGCAAGAAGAAACACCTGATGTCAAACCCAACCTAGATGAAATACAATGTCGTATAGGACTTGAGTAAACTAAGGATAATTCTTCCTTTTATAGAAGTGGTGAAGATTCCCCAAAAAAGGGAATTTTTTTAATATTATTGGATGATCCATCTGAAAAAGTGGAAATTGTTGTGATAAGTCCGAAACAAAGCTAGAACAAATCAACCGTCGAGTTGAGAGGTAAAATCCCTCCCTTTTATATTTCAATTGAAAATCATGATGTTTCACTTCATAATTGTTTAGTCGATACTAGAACGACCAATAATATTATGCCATTGGAGGTCACGAATGCATTGGGAATGAACTATACCAAATATTACGAGATTGGTGAAAGTGTATATGAAATTGATTCCATACAAGTGCCAGCTTATGGAGAAATCAAATATTTTTATGCTTGGATCACAACGATTCCCCATATTATTAAAGTTTTTAATATTATTGTGGTATAACTTCCCCTGACATATGGAGTTGTTTTAGGAAGAGATTGGTCATCCATGATCGGGGGATACATAATGAATGATGGAAGTTGTATGATGTTTCCAGGAAAATAAGGAGAAATGATAAAGGTTCTCCGTGAACCCAGGAGACCCTTCTCTTTCAAAAATAAGGATATTGAATTAATGGAAGATTATATAGATGTTGGGATCGAAAATTATGTTATCCTAGACATGGAACACATTGAAATCCTAGAGCAAATTCAAGACATGGAGAATCAAGATCATTTGTTTGAAGGTTATTGGAGGATGTCATTCGATGGAGCTTGTTCGAGTTCTGGGAGTGGAGTTGGAATTGTCCTTGTAAGTCTAGGGAAGATTGTGCATCCACATGCTATCAAACTTGAATTTTCATGTACCAATAATGAGGAAGAATATGAAGCTTTGATTCAAGGAATGATTCTTGCACACGAACTAAAGATAGAACATCTAATCGTGACTGATGACTTCGAGTTGGTAATAAATCAAGTCACCCAGAGGTATAAAATAAAAAAAAGGAAAGACTCAAATTGTATTTCAAAAGAGTTAATGAATTGATGGAATCTTTCATCTCTTTCATTCTGAGGGACAAGAACCAAAAGGCATATTCATTTCCTTTGGCAGCCTCATTGTCAAACCTAGATGATATTCAAAGAAAAACTTATTTTCAATTAGAACGAGTATTCTGACCTTCTATACCCGATAACCTGGAATATTTACAAGTATTTGAGAATGATGAACAGTTGGAAATTTTTTTGTTGAATGATGATGATGATGAAGACAATCACATATCTGTTGTCCTGGAGGATTGTATTCAATCTGAGTCTCTTTTTACAAAATACAATCACACTAAGAATCTCCCAGAAGAAATTTCACTCTGAAAGGTTCAAGAAACAAGAAAAATCAATATTGGAACTGACAATTCCCCAATATGTCAACTTGGGAGTTGATTGCACAAATGAGGAAGTTGATCAATATGTTTATTTGTTTAAATAATATATTGATGTGTTTGCATGGACTTTTGATGATTTGAAATCTTGTGATAAAACAATATTTCAACATACTAATCCTTTGAGAGAAGAAGAAAATCCTGTCAAGCAAAAAATAAGGATGATGAACCCCAAATTAAAACCTCTGGTAAAGGTTGAATTGGAGAAATTAAAGAAGGTTGGAATAATATATCTCATTAGGCATTCTGATTGGCTTTCAAACCCTGTGATAGTAAGAAATAAGACCGGGGAGATCCATATGTGTGTAGATTTTAGGGATCTTAACAAAGCAAGTATAAAGGATAATTATCCTTTTCCTAACATGGAGTTTCTTCTCCAGCAAGTCACAAGATCAGATTGCATGTCCATGATATATGGTTTTTCTGGGTATAATCAAGTCTTGGTTGCTGAGGAAGACAGAGCAAAGACAACATTCATAACACCTTGGGAGACATATGCATATGCTAGGATTCCATTTGGTTTGAAGAATGCGGGAGCCACATTTCAGAGGGCCATGGATCATGCATTTAAAGGGTTTATAGGAAAATTCATGGCAAATTATCAAGATGACTTAACAATACATAAAAAAACAAGGGGTGATCACATTCATCACTTGAGGAAATATTTTGATAGATGCAGATTATATGGTGTTTCCCTAAATCCAAAGAAACTTTTATTCGTTGTAACTCAAGGCAAACTATTGGGTCATATTGCATGCAAGGAATGGATCGATATAGATCTAGAAAGACTTAAAGCTATAAATGAACTCAAACCCCCCCATCATCTAAGAAATGTTTTCAATCATTTTTTAGTAAGATCAACTTTGTGCGAAGATTTGTTCCTGACTATGCAAGTATTGTGAAGCCAAACAATTTATTGTTGAGAAAGGACCAAAGGTTTGAATGGACAACAGATACATAAAAAGCTTTCAATAATACCAAAATTAAAATCACTACAGCTCCAGTCCTCATTAGCCTGAAATTTCAAAGGGACTTCATCATATAATATTTGTTCACTACAGAAACAATTTTTGCATCTATTCTTACTCATAGGAATACCAAGGGTGAAGAAATCCCAATTAGCTTCATGAGAAAAACCCTTCATGACCATGAATTGAGGTATTCAGAATTGGAAAAGCAAGCTCTATCTCTTGTGAAAGCAGTGTTATAGCAAGATTTGTCTCACCCCATGCAACTTGCTCAAAAGGCCTTTTCCATTTCCCTATGCAGACTTGAAGTCCCCTTTTTCCAATTCCTAGAGCTAAAAACCATATTTTTCCACATATACATGCCTTAACAACTATACATCATGTGTATATGCAGGTTGCACCATTACAACCCGCGTACATCGGATTTTGTGTCCAAAATTAAAACAATGGTGTTGGGTTTCCATGTCACATCACAAGATCCATGATCCTTGGCCTTCCATATACTGGAAACATTCTGAATCATCCCTTTAGTTTCATTTGAAGGCTATAAATGGGCCATATCCAAGCAGTGGAAAAGAAGAGAAGAATTCAACATTGAGAGCAAATTTACTTAGGAGAAAGTATTCACTTCATATTGAGTCTGCATCCCTTTTTCATTTTAAGTCTAAACACATTGTTCGGCCCCTAAGCTCTTCCCTATTTGATAGAGAACCTCATTGTCTCTCTTATATGATCTTGCCTTTGGTGGAGGATTGAAGTGGTGGAGGCCCAGCTGGAAGGGACTTAGTTTATCGGTTTTGAACGTGCCAACACGGAATTTTGTCATTCATACACTACCTATTGATTACATTCTAATAGAAATACTCTTTTCTCGTCTAATTAATGTCTTGAAAATATTTGAATTATTATTCCATGGGCGTATTTGTTATTAATATTGATGGATTGTGCTATTATATGTGCTAACTTTATATATTATCACCATATGTTTGTGTATCTTGATTTTTGAGGACAAGTTGCAGGTGTATAGATTTGAGTCAAGTGATCAATGGTGGAATTCATCAAACGTTTGGACGAGGTAGGCTCTTTATCTTGTCTTGTTAGCATGTTTGTTTATATAACATGATTGAGATTAGAGTTGATTTCTGCAGTCATTTCCATCTGTTGTGGTTTACCCCATGCCATAGAGTGATTTTCCTCATAACAAGAAGTGGCACACTTTCGGACTTACATACTGAATTCTCATGTCATTGCTTATGTTCCATCCTCACCAGTGAAGATGTTTTTGAATCAACAATTGAGAGAAGGAAAATGGGCTGACTAGATGGCGAAGATTCAAGAATATGATATTGAAATTAAACCTTTAAAGTTTGTCAAAGGACAAATTTTATGTAAGCTCATTGCAAATAGTGATTCTTTGGATGGAATGATTTCAATTTCAATAGGAGAACCATCTGATGATTCAGAATGGTATAGAGATATTGTATTCTACTTGAGGTCCGGGAAATTTCCAGTCACCATGAGCCCTAAAGAGAGAAGAACATTGAAGATGAAGTCAAATCAATATGTGTTGATTGCTGATATATTGTTCAGAAGGAACTATGATGGTATATTATTGAGATGTGTTGATGAAAGGAAATCTCAAGAATTAATGAAGGAATTCCATGAAGGAATATGTGGTGGAAATTTTTCACCTACCGCCACTGCCCATAAGTTAATAAGAGATGGGTTTTATTGGCCATCAATTTTTAAAGACTCATATGCTGCAATAAGGAAATTTGTATCTTGTCAACAATTTTCAGGAAAAATGAAAAAATACGCAATGCCACTATAGCTTATATCTATGGAACAACCATTCTCCCAATGGGGACTTGATGTCGTTGGGCCAATAAACCCAAAATCAAGCAAGGGACATATATATATTCTCACCGCTACATATTATTTTACAAAGTGGCCAAAAGTAGCGTCATTAAAAAGGGTTGATTCTGAAGAGTTAATTAAGTTTCTCAAATATAATATATTGTCAAGATTTGGTGTCCTAGACAAACTCATCATTGATAGTGGTTTGATTTTCATTGGTTAAAAATTTATAGAATTTTGTGGAGAATATGGAATTGTTATGGGGAAGTCATCAAACTGCTATCCACAAGGGAATGGTCTTGCGGAATCCACTAATAAGACACTCATTTAGATATTGAAGAAAACTATTGACAAGAACCAAAGGAATTGGCATTTAAAGTTGACTAATGTGTTGTGGGCAAGAAAAATGACTCCAAAAGACAGCACTGGGATGTTTCTGTATACATTGGTTTATGGGAAAGAAGAAAAAATGTCAATTATCCTCGAGCTCAATGCTTTGAATTTTGTGGTTAATATAGAAGATGTGGAAGACAATTCACCTGTGCAAAGGAGGATCAACTAGTTATTGAAATTGGAGGAAGAACAAAGTAAATCCCTAAATAGAACTTCTCATAGACAACAGAGTAAGAAAATATATTTTGACCAGAATGTAACTGTAAAGAATTTTCAGAAGGGAGAACTGGTATTACTGTAGAAACAAATCTAACGAGAAACCATTGATGCACATAAAATTTGAAGCACTCTGGATTGGGCCATACATCATCGAAAAGATCTTGGGTTTCAATTCCTATATGCTCAAAGACATGAAGGGTAAAAGACTAATGTTGCATGTTAATGGGAAACATTTGAAAGGTTTCTTCACCTAAAACTTTATCATTTTCCTATAAATAAATTTTATTTTTCATTTATTCAATTTGTGTATTCTTACCTTTGACCCCATAGCCCAATGGATGGAAGCGCCTAGTCATAAATATTCTGGATTCTTGACAACCGACAAGGGCTTATCATCCAACAGTCGGAGCCAGTTGTTGAGATCAATTCATGCTTCCAAAATTTCATTTTCTTTTCTATTTTCCCAACTTTCTTTCTTCCATTTCTTTTCCCTCTTCTATACCTACCCTTGTTCCCCTTTTTTTCTTTTTCCCCTCTTCTATCCCTTTCTAGCTACTATACTTAGCCATATTTCAAAAATCGATGGGTTGAAGGGTTCTTATTTCCATTCATCTTCCTATGTCATGAGTCTGATCGACGACCTTGTTATAATATACTTACCCATTTTTGCAACTTTGCGGGGTCGAACTTTCATTCTCCAAATTTTTCGATCTCCACTTTACACCCAAAGGTCCATGATATGCATTATGACCGTCAGACTTGTCACACATACTGAGCCCCTAAGTATTTGATTTCTCATGTATCCAATTTTGATCGACCGCTTTGCAACACTTAGCTTATTTTTTATCATTCATAACCGTGGGTTCGCAGGTTCCCAGGCTAGAGGGTTCACAAAACGCTCCATATTTAAAATTGCTCTTATCCGTCCTCACCATCTTCGTACTTTTCCCAATATGCATTAAGTGTGGTTTAATGCTAATAACTGATCATGCAGGCTCCAAAAATATCATCATTAATAGAGAAGGGATCAAGGAGATTTTTCATTAATTTGCATTAAAGAACGATTTTCCAAAGGTTATATTATTGTCATCTCTCCGAAAGGATTCATTTCAAGTTATTATCCAGCTGAAAGAATACTCTTGACAACCTATGGTAGCTGTAGCTAGACAACATTTATGTGGTGATACTTTGAATATTTTTTGTCGTGAAGACCAGAACTTTCAGTGGTCCAGAGTATATTCATATTATTCATCTCCTCCTGCACAAAAAGACTTAATATGGACATCTGGAATTTCTCGCGTGGGGTGTGTTCCTGAGGTATTCGAATGCAAGGAAATTATTGCATGGTGCGTTGAGAAGTACATGTCGAGCCAGATAATTATACAATTCCAAGATCATTCCCCCATTTCCCTTTCATCGCAAGTTTTTCATAAGATGTTGGAGCTCCCAGAGCCAACACTTACCTTCAAAGGAGAAGACTGCAGAGATTTTTTGAAGAAATATGACAATGGCCTGGATCTCTTGTTTAAATATTTAGAGAACCTCACGTCTGTTCTAGACGACATAACCAGGATTCATGTTGACTCTTTTAAAATACCCTTTCGGGAAATCGCTTGGTTGTTTACCATGTTGACAGGTCAATAAAGCACTGCTACCATTTCTCGCATGATTCGTTACATTTTATATTTTACAGTTAAAGAACAGGTTATCTTTGACTAGGGAAAATGGATTTCCATTGAAATCGCATCCTAGTTATCACATTACAAAAGGGACAAAAAATTATGTATGGCTTCCTATTTGGTATTTGCTATAGTGTATTGTTGTCAATTTTCAAAATTGACTATAAGTAAGAGGGTGAATTGTGAAATAGATCTAGTTACCTTATGGTATAAGGCATTGTGGAGACACAAGACTTCTATGTATTTTTACGAAGTTTACAATGATTTTGTTTCAATCTTCAAAGGACTGTTGTTTAGTAAAAACACCCCTAGGATATCTAACCAGGCTAACAAATTATTGGAGAAAAAGGGAACAATATAACAAATGAAAAATCACAGTGTCATTAGGATCTTATGTTCCAAAGAAAATCCCTCTTTTCTGCCATACCATGTATCTGATAAATGGTTTATTATGGAAGTGGAAAGGCAATAAAATTTCTGGCTGTATTTTTTCCACAAAAAAAGGAAAAAGAAATTCATCCCCTTGCCATGGAAAATTGGAGATTTCATATTCAGAAACATAAATAAAATTGATGAGTTTGTGAATTACTTCAACAATGTAAATCTGAAGTATGTTGAAAAGATAAAGGCGTTTGACCCTAACAAAATATTTGTGGAACATATGTTGTCAGTAGGATTTAGCAACTTGGTCATTCATACTATCTTTAATGAAGAAGAAGATAACAACCAAGGCGCTCATGTACACAATAATGGTGACTTGGAAACAATACTCAATACTAACGAGTTTTATAAGAAAAAAGGAAAGGGTCCCAGTAAAAAGAGCGCCCAGTCTCCAGTTGTTACTCTCAAAACTACCACATCCCTGAGCAATGCTCCAACGGCTCACCCAATTATGAAGATTACAAACAGTAGTTCAAGCAACGGAGGAGAGAAGAATCCCCTCCCCCTAGAAAAATGGAAAGCTCACATAAGCTCCCTCTGAGAAAAAAGAGGAATAATGTAGTGCAAGAGGAAGAAGACAATCTCAATCTCACTCAGAGGTTGACTTAAAAGATATGCAGTCGTCCCAAATATCTAAAATTCACAGAGAAACTGAGGATGATCTTGATGATTCTATTGGTGGTCTGGAAGCAGAAAACACTAAGTTGAAAGAAAGGATCAAAGATCTGGAAGATGCCTTAATGCCTCTTCCAATACTTGCAAGTCCTTTATCAGTAGTCAAGCTATCCACACCCACCAGTAAATTTAAAGGATCTTCAAGCTTACTCACAACGGTCTGGGGTTATGTAGAAAAGAATATTAAGAAGAGAATTTCACTAATAACAGAGGCATGTGAGGTTTCAAAAAATGTTGTTTCTTTTGGATCAAGGGCACATGTATTCCATGAATATTTGCAAGGATTTGACGAACGAAGAAGGTTTTAACACTGATGTTGTATTAACATTTGGAATAAAAGTCTCTAACATGAAGGAACTAAGAACAAGAGAGGAGGATCTGCCTTCCCCAAGTCGAATAAAATAGCTAAATGCTTGCTGGAAGGAAATATCAAAAATTTGAATAACATTGTTCAAGCGTACAACAAAGCCATATTGAAAAGAGAATTATTGTTTAAGAGACTCACAGAGATATACCTAACAGAAGGTACTAACAAAGTACAATACCCTAAATTAATTCTCAACACAATTTTCCCAACAAAACAACAATTTGACAAACAAGTTGAGATATTTAAAGGGTTATCAGTTGAAAATTTGTATGGCATGCTTGAATATAATGAAGATGAAATAGGCAATTTGCTAGTGGATTATTCCGTGAAAAATCAATACACTGAGGAAGAAGTACATGGTATTTCTCTTGACTTAAGAGACTTGGAAGGTGAGTTATTCAAACATTAAAATATGGCATGAGATAAAAATTGCACCAATGAAAAACTATATTGAAGAATGGTTCAAAAAAACAATTGACAAATTAACCAATGAAGGGCAAGGATCAGTTGAGATGGTTCCTGTAGTCATCGATGAAGACAATGAAAGGACAAAAACAAGCAAGTGAAGACATAAGAGACCATCATATTAAGTTCATGTTGATCACTTTTTTCTTTCTTTATCAATTTTTCATCCAATTACTCTGCTTCTTTAACTACAAAGGTTTAATCGAAATCTGATAACTTCTCCCTGTCTTCTTTCCAGGTCTTTCTACTCTGATATCGCCCACCATTCTCCTTCTACAACTTACTTCTTGTGTATATTTGATTTATGGTCTGCGGGAGCCCCAATCCCAGTCCTAAGGACAAACGCATTTAAATTTCAAGGCTTTGTATCCGACTATATATTTTTCAAAAATCCCAAGAGAATTATTTTTGGATCAGTTTTGACTATACTTTGTAACACTAAGTTTTGAGTATAAATTATTTCAGATCGATCTATCACTATCTTTATTTGAGCTCCCCATGTTTCACTCTGTTAAAGCTCTCTTATGCATGCAGACCATCTTCTTTTATTTTATGTGATCAAAAATCTTTAGTTTAACTATGATGGATGTGAGGAAATGTTGTCTATATTTTTCAAGTGTATGAGGTGTGTGGTTCCTGATCATTTCTCAGGAACTCTCTTTAAAAAGAAAAACAAAAAAAATTATTTCTTGTTATTTTTTCTTTCAATCTTTATATTTCTTTGATTACCACGATGGACTTCTGCAAAGTCATGTATTTTAAAAATATAAAGTCCCAAGAAAATCTTAAAATAAAGAGGAGTACCACCTCTATAAAAATGCAGGGGGATTTGTATCCTCATGAGGTCGTTGTTTTGGTCTTAATGGATTCAAGCATCAACAGAAGTCTCAGATGACTTACTTAACCCAGAGTACCATCTATCTTGGGATTAACAACTCCCTATCCATAAATCAAAATTGAGAAAAGTTTAATAGATAGAATGTGACTCAAAACTTAGAATTGTAAAATTATTAAAATTTAATGACCATAATGGAATCAACATTTCATCTTTTAAACCCCAAAACAAATGATTGTTACAGCACAAATCTTCAAAATAAAAGAAATCCAACCCTAATTAAACAAACTTGTAAACAAAATGAAAATAAAAGTAATCTAATCCAAAGAAAAGAATAAAATTAAACCAAAAAAGGCCTTATCAATATGACTAACATCTTATGTGGAAATATAATGTGAAATTTTTTTCGTAACATAAAATAGAAGGAATTTGTATCGTAAATGGGGTAAGTACATCAATTCATAAAATACAAATTGATCGATTAAATTGATTAATTGAATTGATTGTAACAAAACCCTTCAAATGTATTTATTTCCTTTGGATGAACAATTAGTATTAATATTGTTATTTGTTGCAAAAAAAATGTTAAGCTAATGGGGCCACCTTTATTAAATATTAAGTACATAAAGAAAAAGAAATGAACCCGTTATTATATTGTGTTCATAACTCGACATTTTCAAAACAAGTCACTCATCAAAAAGGAGATCAATTGTATCATCAAATTTTCAATTGTTTTATCGCTCATCTCTTTTACAACAATTTGATTTTAAAATTGTAAAGAAATGGTCATATAAACATTGCATAGTTAAGTCGCAATTATTGATGAATTATTTTAAGATATGACCTTTTAAAGGTAATGTTAAGTGGAATATAATCAAAAGTTGAGATCATTTTCATTAGTTCATTTAGATTATCCTTGCTTGCTAGTTTTGAAAAATTAATCATATTAAAACGTTTCACAATAAAACTAAAATAATTTAAAGATATAACTTGAAGGGAAACACTTAAACATGGTAAGAAAAGAAATAAGTAACGAAAATAAAAGAAGAGAAGACTTCCGTGAATGATCATTTTCCTTTTTCCTAAAAGAGATGTCTTGCTACACTTACTCAAATAGACAAAGAGAAAGTGAAAAGAACAAACAAAATCTAATCTACTCTACACTATTCAAATAACCAATAACAACTAAGTAAAGTCAAACTTCCAATGAAACCAAAGAAGTAACTCGAAACTTGAAAGAGTAAACAAATCATGCATCAGTAATGGACATTATAACAATGAAAATCCAAAAATTGGAAAGGATAAACGAATTTTCGTATTTACAAAAAACGCAAAATTGCCCAAAAAGTTGTTCAAAAAGGTTTCTTCCCACCATAAATTAATTCCAGATCGTAAAAATTGAGTTGGAAATTTTCAAGATTGTGATTAAAAAGAAACTCGTCAAAATCATGATTTAGAACTTCTGAAGTGGAGAATGTTTCTTTTAAGAAGGTATCATCATTATTCAATTGAAAGAAAACATCTGGATTAGAGTCTTGAAAATGACAAGTATAAATTTCATCTTCTTAATTGATGTTTAAATGTTTGTTCTTGTTCTTTAAATAGACATGCACATAAGGTTTCAAATTATTTGATAGTAATGACTTTTCATTCAAAATTTGATTTTTATAAAGAGTGTATTTGGAAGAAATATTATGAAACTCATTCTTGATTTCAGCCAACTCAGCCTCTAAAGACTTATCATTCTCACGTTCTCCATAAAAATCAAAATTAAAAGATGAAGAAAAAGGACATTCAAAATCAGATTTCTTAAAATGAGTAGGATCAACAATATGTTCTTTGAAAACTGAAGTTTGTTCAAAACTTTCCATCTTAAGTTCTATCATTTCATAAATTATGGAAAAAAGGACTTTTTAAATTACTAAAAATATATGATAAATCCTCTTCATAGTTGTTTAAATCTTCACTTTCATTCAAGATTATGTTTTTATAATCAACTTGAGAAAATGGAAAATGTTCAAAGTTAGACCATGCAAAATGCTCATTAAACAGATCAGAAGCATTGGGATTAACATTTTCTTTTAAAATTTCAGATTGAGAATTCAAACAATAAAGAGAAGAAGTGAAACACTCATTATTCCTACATTCATTTGGAGAAGAAAATTCATGATTAGAACTTGTAACATATCTTCTTTTTGTATTCGGGAAACTTTGAACTATCTTTTCCAAATCTTGTACACCACTTTAAGTTTTTATTTCCTTTTGTAAAATCATTACTTCATTAGATAAAACCTTAATCTGTCTTTATATTTGAGTAATTTCTATAAACTTTGACTCCTCTTCAATAGATTCTTCATCATATGAAAGAAAAGGAGGAAAAAGTTCTAAAGGATACATTTTAAAGTCTTTCTCTAGATCTTGGGCTTCCTTGCATGCTTTATTGAAATATATTATTTCTTCACGCAAAATAAACATAGCTATGGTTTTAGGAAGATATTTAACATACCAACGAAAAGTGAGTTCTACTAAAGGTATGTCATCCTTGTGTAAGCTATAATAAACTTGTCAAAAACATGTATTAAAATCTTGGATGGATTCTCCAGTGTGTACTTGCATTTGAATCAGATTTTGATAAATTTTAGTTACATCATAATCTTCAAAATCATCTTTAAAAACATTTTTAAATTCTAACCAACTATGAATTGTATTAAGAGGTAAAAAACTAAACCAGACAAAAACTTTACCTTCGAAGGTGAAAGGAAACAATATGAAAACTACATCATCATGAACAACATTTAGTAAACATAAAATAGAATCGTATTTCCTAATGTTTTCAATTACTAAAATATGAACTTCATCGTCAAACTTCAGCAAAATGTCAACTATCTTTTTCGAGAGTTCATGTAAAGGAACTTGTAGGCTCAATGTAGTATCAGACTCCCACGTAGGGATTTGGGAAAGAGCCATAAAAAAATAATACAAAAAATAAAATGCAGCGCTACTTTGGGCAACATGTCGGTGGTGGCCCTCCTTCTAATGCCATTTGTTGACGGGTGAAAATGACCACTCGTCAACGTAAAGGAAGCAACCCGGTCCAAGTTTCTTGATTTTAACCCCAACCATTTGGTGTGGTTGCTTCCAACGGGTTTTATGGATCCATTAGCCAAATACTTACTTCTCTTATGAGAGGGATGTTAAAGCTCTCTTAGGTTTCCTATAAAGTATATTTACAAATAGATAAATGGAGTTAACTTTTGTTACATGTAACTAATTGTAAGTTAATTATATTTCCAAATAAGTTTTACAAATATCAGTAATGTACAAATATACACTTCAGTAAATCATTAGAAGAAAACTCTAATTAATGTAATAAAGAAATTATGGAATTAAGATAACTCTAGATTATAATCTAGATTAACTTTTGAATGCAAAGAATGGATTTAAAGAAAATAAGAAAAACAAACTAAACTACACTTTTAATATACCTATTAATAGATCTTGGCCAAGAATAAAATTAATACACGAATTATTTTACTTTTATATTAATAAAACAATCCTTCATTTGATATGAATTAGAGAAATCTATCCATACGAAATGAAAGATTAAGCGATCAAATCTGGAAAGCAAAACAACCTTCTCTTGATTTTGTTACATCAATGAACATATTTTTTATAATCCTCAACTGATAATAGGCATTTCACAAATCGAGAATACACATTTAAATCTTGTAGATGAAAATCATAAGAAAATAACTTTATTTTAATTTAAATAATAGAATCAGTAAGAATGAAAATAAACAGATGAGAAATATTAACACGAACTTCTTGAAACAAAGTAAAAAAGGAGACATTATATAATCATTAGAATTTTCTTGAATCAAAGTCAAGGAAAAACACTAATAATCAACCTACTAACAGTGAAAACATAATAATAACAAGTTGGGTCGCAATGTTAAAGAAATTAAACATGTAAAAATTACAGTGCAAGTACATAGGTTCAATGCTACCAAATATCCAATTATGTCCATTCAATCCCCCATTACAAGAATAATATCAAAGTTTTTATAATGTTTCCCAACCAAGGTCGAATGCTCCAGTAACCAAAAAAAAAGATTCACCATCATGAATCTGCTACATAATTAAAACGACAAAACACGAATAATGGGAAAAACATGTTTATAAAATCAATGATATCTTCAAAAATGTTCCTTTTTTTGCAAAACGACTTGGAGATAAGCTAAATTGGCATGTTTTGCAGATGGGTTTTCAACCGTTTTTCCATATTCATCTTGGTTTTCTTAGAAATTAAGTTTCAAGTTATCCTCTTAGATATTGATGAGAAATCCAATCTGGGAAATTTCGTTTTCATGAGATAATGATTTCTTCCGAACTACTCATTTGTTGATCAAATGTCTTACATAGGAAGTAAATCAGCATGTTCTGCAAGTCGCTTTTCAACTGTTTTGCAAAATTCTTCTCCCTTTGGCCAGAAACTGCATCTGAAGTTTGTTGGTTAGTTCTGATTTCTCCCAAATTAGTTTGTTCTATTGATAATGGTATGGAGAATTCTTGAATGATATGCATATATTTGGATAAGTGATTAACATTGCAATCCAGCTCGAAATCTAAAAAATCAACTTCTGAAATAAACAAATCACAATAAATCATTAATTAATATAATTTAGAGTTACGTAGCTAAATATCTTAAAACAAATAAAATAAAATAAATTTAAATAAAGATATTTACAAAGATATATTCACACCAATAATATATATTAATGTAAAGATAGAAAACTTAATTAATTATTGAATATCACAATTTAAAGCTTATAATGTTGGCATTATGATTACATCAATTCCTTAAGCAATATTAAATTTCTTGTTTGTCTTTGTTCATTAAAAATTTTAAAAATTAAACATTTTCGTGAATTATTTTTAAAAAAATCAAAAAGTTCAATTAACATATTAATGCATCGAAGCCAAACCAATAAAAAAACTGGTGAAAGGTCATAATAATCCCTATTTCAAGCAACTTGAGCTATATAATGAATTCGAAGAAGTTCGTCTGAGTATGTGCAGCACATTGAATATCCAGAAAACCAAAAGATTCAAATGACACAAACAATATTAAGAATTGATCAAAGCTCTCCACACCAAACGTCGGAGAAAGGAAATTAATAAGTCATTTTCTTCAAACCAAGAAAGACAAAATACAATGAAAAAGATGGTTTTTCCAAGATTTAAATGGGGACCAATAATTTTTTACAAAATTTATGGGGATTTGTTGGGAGACCAACATGACCCCTCCACTATGTTGAGGGAAAGGAGGCCCAAGATCGTGTTTTGTCCTAACAAGCTATGTATTTCCAAGTAGTTTTTCTTTTGGGACAATTTGTGAAAAAACTTACTGGTAGTAATATCTAGAAGGTTAGTTTAGAGGATGTATTAATATATCTATTAGTATATTTATAACTATGTATTCAGACGAACAATATTGGAAATTTTACTTGTAATTGCTATTGTTTTGAAGCAACCCCCCTTTTTTAATGAAAAATAAGTTTCTATCTCTGTTAAAAACAAATACCATGGAACTTCCCTGAACAATTTATGGTACCTTCATCTACAATCATTACTTGAAATTCAAGTTCTAGAAATATAAATCAATTGAGAAGTTTCACTAATTTGCAATTAATGAAGTTATGGATCTACTAGAATCAATCAACATTGTTACCCTTTTATTTTTTATATATCCTTCTATCTTGAAGGATTAGGGAGTATTGATGCCATCCAATGCATGACAAGATATGGTTGGAGTAGTCTCTTCTAATTCTAGATCTTGCGATGGTTCCAATTGATTATCTTCTTCCTCTTCACAGTGTATGTAGAATAATTTATTCTCACCACATGTATGCCCTTGTTGTACTTGTTGTCATAATTGAAACATAACCCATTTTCTCTTCTTTCATCCATTTACTGAGGTGTCAACCTCGTAGGTTGAGTGAGGTTAGGAGAGGGAGCATGGTGCTCTCTAAATATGTTAGTGTCCATTATTATAGTAGCCATATTTTTACTTTCAAATTTTTTGTCACACTAAAAGCATGCTCTATGGATTTAGGTTCAAAGAGATGAACCTCATGTTGAATTCTCTCCTTTAAAGTTCCCACGAAGAGCTCTAACAAATTATCCTCTAGAATGTTCTTTACCTTGAGACTTAGTTTTTGGAATTATTGAATGTGTTCTGTAATTGGACCTATTTCCTAAAGATTTATCAAATGACTAAACAATGTATTGCTCTTAATATCTCCATAATGTTCTATCAATTCATCCATATAAATGGACCAAGGGACAATATAATCATTTTTTCATTCACAAAGCCACTCGTACCAAACTAATTGGTAAGTTTCTAAATACAAGGATGTAAGAGTTAACTTTTGTAAAGTTGGCACTTAATGTAGATAAAAGATTTTCTCTATATGGAATATCCATGTTATAATATATTTACCATCAAATTTCCTCATATCAATCTTGAGAATAAAGTAGTTCCTGGGTGTCGAGTTGAACCCCTGATGATGTATATCTTGGAGTGATGAATAATCATTATCCTAGGAATAAATGTTTATATTCTCTACATTTTCATGATTTCCTTGTGTCTTGATATCTCCTTTAGGGAATTTCTCATCTAGGGTATGTATATCATCACTGACATGGAATTTTGTAAATGTTCCATTTTTTTATCAATGTTTTGATGCATGGAATTTTGTAATTGTTCTATCTATTGATCCATAATTTTTTCCATTTTACCTTCCTTTTGATCCATTTCTATTTTAAGGATTTCCAAATAATGTGATAAATCCACTAGTTTCAACATACTACCACTCATTTCATCAACTTGGTTCTTCAATTGGGATAACATGTTTTTTAAGTCTTCACTTTATTCAAACATCATGTGTGAGTTCTCTAGAGGTTTAGCAAGAGCAGAAATTCTTGTAGAACCTTTGACACGCGAAGAATAAATGATACTCCTCTTTTTCTCTTTATGATAATTTTTTAATCATCAAAAACATATATTCCACTCAAAATTTATGTCAATTGTAAGTTATGTACCTTTAAAACCCTAATTTGGAGATTGTGTTGTTGGGTGACCTTTGTCCTAGTGTATATATGAAATTTTCTCCCTTTTGAATCTGAAATTTCAACCTATAGTACTCTAATATGTCTTCTTTGCAATGTCATATGTTTGACCAACATTCTATGTGCCAAGTGAAAGTTATGGTAACTTTCCCAAAACTTGTTGATTCTTGGCCTTTTCCAAAGAGAGAACTTGTAAATAATGCCATGTGTCTAATATTTCCGATTTGGTTCTAAATTTTTTACCTTAAATAATATGGTCTACATTGTTTTCAAAGGAATTAGTGGCACTCAATTTGGACTTTTCTAGCTTCATATATTATAGTTGTACCAAGAACATCCTATATTTATGAAATTATAGTGAATCAAAGCCTAAATGTTTTACCACGGGTAATTCACTATGTCTCCCTAGGATCCTTCAAATTTCACATTTTCAAACTTCACCAAAAATATGTTATAGTGAAAATTTCAAGATAACTTGTTTGAAACTAATTTCAGGACTAGTCAAAACCCTAACTTCCATAGACAATGTCCCAGAAATTATAGTGATTCAACATCTGTAATTTTTATCCCAAGTACTTCCTTATTTCAAAGTCTCAAACTTCACCAAAACAAAGTTATAGAAAAAATTTCAAGATGACTCGTTTGAAGAAGAAAAAACTTAGGATCGTATGCTCTGAAACCAAATGTTAGGAAACAGACACCCAAATAACCTGAAAATAAAAAGAGAAGTAAATCCATGCCTTGATAAGTAGATACAATAATTAAATGTAATCCTCTTCAAGTGGGAAACCTCCTTTTACAACAGAACAAATGTACAAGATGAGATTAGTATAAAGTTAGGTCTCCTTTGTATAGATATAGGAGACAAAGGGTAAAATTACAATTAAAGGGTCTAGCTTAAAACACTAAAATAAAATATAAATATGGGCACTCACATGAAGATTATGGTTGAAAAAGTGGCAATGGGGTGTGAAGGAATGTGTGCATGCAAGAATGCATGCATTTCCTTAGAAACATGCACGCGTTTTGCGTTCCTAATCCTACAACATCGGTGCTCACCAAACTGCCACACACACTTGCCAAGTAAGATTTTTTAGGAACATGCATGTGTTCATGTGATAATCATGCATGTGCTTAGGATCACATATGAATTCCTATGTTGAAGGTGCATATGCTCAGGAACATGCACACATTCCTAAGTAGAAGTGTGCACATGTTCCTATGCCTAGATCCTCCAATCAACTTTTTATTATCTTTGAGTCAAAGACAATGTCTAGGTTCATTTATATGCACATATAATATGAATAATTGACTCTATAGGATACCCTGGAGTCAGGAAAATCCCCACCAAGGGGAGGCAGCTAGAGCCCTCCTTGTGACCCCCTTGACATTCTCGACGCAAGGAATAATGAATGCATATCATTTTAAATATCCTAGGGCACATACCTACTACTCAAAACCACTTAGTGGCACGTTCAACATCCTCAGCCATAGGTAAGGCCAACTAAAAACACCTTGAACCCACATTCAAGACCTCCCAAGTGTATGCTTTACCTCTTTATGGGATATTGGAACCATTAGGATATTTGGAGAAGTATATGTTGGCCTTAATATAGAGGGGGGAGGGAGGGAGAAAGGGGCAAAGTTATAGAGAGAGAGAGAGAGAGAGAGTTGTCAAAGAGAGAAAGGAAGATACAAGGAGGGAGGAAGAGACGGGTAAAGAAAAATAGAGATATGGGGGTAAGTGAGGGAGGGATCTAGGTAGGTAGGTAGA
>JASDQU010102832.1:318309-328620 GCA_032191745.1 Picea mariana
ATTTAAGAAACAATTGAATTCAAAAAACATAAAAGGAAAAAGAGAATGGGTTGCACCTTCTCTTTTTCTTTTAATCTTAATACAAAATTAAAATTAACTTGGCATAAAAAAAAATTACATAATTTTTTAAAAAAATTGGAATTTATTGCATAATATCAAAATTTTTACACATTGTACATTTCCAAATGTATATGATGAAACAAAAAAATCCTTACTAACTATGATAAATGGCTTATTAGGAATTATTATTATCACCACCTTTAAACAAAAAGTATAATTAGTTATAAATACTAACCCATACATCAAAAGAAGCTTTATATGATAAAATAATCTCAATGACTTGAAAGAACAAATGTTATATAGTTCTAATTATAATCTATTAAAAAGACAAATTAATATATTAATTAATTTTTAATAATTAAAATGCAATAATATATTAACAAAAACAAACATGATTAGGTTTTCTAGACATGTACCCATTTTTTATGGCATTTTTTAAAGTATTACTATAAACAAATTAATGTTAAAAAATTGAATATTAATCAAAATCACCTTTCATAAGACATAGCATATTCTCTCTTAAGCAATATAGAGTGGCCTATAAATATTGATTAAATTCTAAGACACACTATTAACAACTAAAACGAAATTGCAGTCCATATAAGAAGGATTAAATTTCATATATATATATAATTATATTTATATGAAAAATGCATGGACATTTGATAAAAAATGATAATATCGAGTAAAAATATCTAAATAAATGTAAATGCAAAAGAAATAACAGTAAACATATAAACTTAAATATATTCAAATCTTTAAATTTAAAGTGAACATTTATAAAGGCTTACACCTATTGATAATGGACACAATTAATTACCTTTTAATTTAAAATTATAATTTGATGGCTAAAAATTGAAGATGCTGGCATATTCTTAGTCATCCTTTCAAATCAATGAATGTGATTTACTCTTCATAACTTTCTTGTATTTTTTAATGCATCATTTAACATGTTTACCTTTTAACATTTACCTAATCATATTAAAAAATTACTATAATAAAATATGATTACCACGTTTAAATGATTAATCATTGAAATTACTACTTTCTTCCACTATCCACATATTAGTTTCATTTTTTGACTTCTTTCAATATTAAAATATTACTATAACAGAATATAATTACCACGTTTAAATGATTAATCATTAGAATTACTGTTTTCTTCCACTATCCACACACTCGTTTCATTTTTTTACTTCTTTCAACGTTCATGAACCACAATTTTAAATGGCTGTGCTAGTGTTAATACCCATTTATAATTAAAAGGCCATTAATTCTGGCCCTTTCCAATATGTGTACGCATATCGGGTTAATGACCCGTTATGACGTTGACTACCGCCTATACTCTGCAGTTTGTCAATCCAGTAGAATTTAATGCGGCGACTTAATACAGGCCGCGTTTTCTCTCGACTAAAGAATAATCGCCCCGCCAATTCTCCACTTGCTTCAATGTTTAATTCAAAGCCACCGAGCGGCATGAAGCGCAATAATGGCAATAAAGTCTATCCTGGGAATCCTGGTGTGTGAGGAAAATAGCGACGCCCTCCTTGTCTGTTGTTCGATCGTTCTTGGCTTCAACAATTGACAGCTTTTTGTTTTTTAATCGAGACGTAGCCTTTTTTCCTTATAATCCATTCCCGGAGATGTGCGCTTAGGCTATTTTCTGATTTGATTCTACTCATCGACGCCTTGAGAATCKAATTATTTAACWYGGTTGGGCCTTGTTTGTTTTTTCRGCTTATTATTCCCCATTTCTTSAGAACTRTCAAAATCCCTTCCCGAAGCTAGGTATGTACGCACTCATTCCGGCTACAGAACTTCTCGCCCGTGGACGAGCAAGGACTTTAATATCATAAAGGCGGAGACGATGAACGCAGGTATTATATGAATCAAGGATCGAACGGGCATTTTCTCTGTTCTTTTATTTTGATGGAAAACTATTGTAGTGTCTACGAATAAGAGAGATGATGTGAATAATGAAATGACACAATACCTGTGGAAGGAAAGTAAGTCCGTCGAATTTGAGTATTGGTCACAATTATTTGCATCACAGTGCCTCCTTGTCTCTCCCACTCAGTCGGGTCGGCTGCCCTAGCCGCCGCCATTAACAAAAACCTTTAAAGTCATGCCTCCAACTGAATACTGCATTACATTCACCCATGTGTCTTGGAAATTTGAGCGAGAATTTTACAGCGCAGAGAGCGGAGGTGGATTTCCATTTTCGGTGATCTTAACCCCTAAAAAGCCCTTACATTTCCAAAATTTCCGCCGATACTGGCCAGAACAAAGCCAAACCCGAGATCCTTTTAGCTTAGACTGGACATGAACGCCCAAACGCCTTGGCATTTTAACAAATAGGATCAAAATGCTATAGAGAAGCTCACAATGTTCAACAATTCAACTAGAGATTGAAAACAATATTTACGGAGCTTTATTGGGTCCCGTAAGAAGTCCTCCATCTTTAGCGGGTAAGGACAACTGACCCTCCAAATTTAGCCTTAAATGACAGCAAAAAACTTGACCGAGATATTAAGCAAGGAAACGAAAAGCCCAGCTGGCACAACAAATCTTGCGGGCAAATCTTATACGACCTTCCTAAAAGGCCCGTGATATGGCCTTTTTCATGCTAATATGTAGTGATTTTATTTTCAAAACTGCAAAACCCAAAGCCGATTAAGTTCACAATACACACAAATTCCTCTTATCTATATCCAAAAGATATTCGGGATTAAGAAAAATGGATAAAATTGACATAAACTAATCGAGAACGATCAAGATGACTCAAAAAAATGTCGCTATGAATTCGTTTCAAGGGTATTTTTTTTTTTTTTTCAAAATTTGGGATCAAAAAATAAAAGTAGGGGCAAAATTTCAAATTTATGTTGTTTAAATTGTATTTTTGAATCGAATATTAAAGGAATTTTTAAATTTTGGTATTTGTTTGTCAAAATCTTGAAATAAAACTAAAACTAAGAATCAAATCTCAATTTTCTGTTGTTTAAATTGTATTTCTAAATGCATAAATGAATTCAGCTTGAAGAAAAACCTCTACTACACTCAGATTATACATATTTAATTACTTAAATCTGCACATCCAATAATTTCTTGTAGAATTTTAAAACCAAAACATTGGAAAGCCAAATACTTAAAACCCGCGATAATGCACAAAAAATAGCTATCCGGTTCTTGACAACAAAATTGGCCGAAGCTCAGTCGAAATTAAGTATCTTAACTTTATAATATTGCCTAGATGTCGTCCAACATTTCTCATTGTGATGCGCACCTCTGCATCGTTCCCAAGAACCCTAAATAGTTCCAAATTGAGCAAGAGGGCATAAAAATAAATGGCGAATGGTCCAAAATACTTCAAAAACAGTGCCGCAGAAGGCAATTCTGTGAAACAGACTACAAGGATCTAGAAAAGATGAAGCATTTCACTTTATTGTCGCCAAGTTTTTAGACATTTCACTCCATCATCAACAATATTTTCAGTTTTTTGCTCCATCGTCTAGAAGATTGTAAGGGTTTGAGCTGCTCTCATGAATTTCTTTGTACGGAACAATGCACACCATTCTCAAGTGTGTTGGAAACATGTCAACTAATTTTTCTACGTGGTTACATGCAAATGTAAATATAAATGGTCACATGCAGATGCAGATGCAAATGGACGTGCACATGCATAGATTTATGAACTTTTCATGTAACTATGTTATCTATTCATCGTCAGTGTGTGTCACTGAGTGATAGATGTTACATATACGAGCATACCCATAGAGGTAGAGAACAATGTGAGGACAATGCGAATGCAAGTGAGTACATTGTGTGAGGAGAGGATGGTTGTATGCCAGTACATTGTGTGAGGAGAGGATGGTTGTATGCCTATGAAGGCTATTGTAATTCTCCCTTGAATAGAAGAAGACCAATAATTATTCCCCGTGGTTTTTTACCGATTTGGGTTTCCACATAAATCACTGTGTCAATTGAGTGTTTTATTTTCTTGGTTTTATGCATGTTTGATCTTCCTTAGTTTATGCTCTGTTATATTTTCTATGTTTTTCTTCTGTTGCCTAACAAGTGGTATCAAAACTTAGAGTTAGAGCAGAGACGGAAGGAGAAAATAATTTGGTCACTGGATCAAAGAGCTGAGTCGAGCCGAGTGAAGTGGAAGTGAATAAGCCTAGGACGAGTTTTATTACATCGTCGCGTGTCGTACCTGTGGAACAGTGTGAAGAACATTGAAGATGAAGGAAAATCAATATGTGTTAATTGTTTATATACTTTTCAGAAGGAACTATGATGGTATATTACTGAGAAGTGTTGATGCAAAAAAATACCAAGAATTAATGAGAGAATTCCATGAAGTAATATGTGGTGATAATTTTTCACCTACAGCCACCTCACATAAAATAATAAGAGTTGAATTTTATTGGCCATCAATTTTTAGAGATTCATATGCCCCAATAAGGAAGTGTGTATCTTGCGAGCAATTTTTAGGGAAAATTAAGAGATCTGCATACCGTTACAACCTATAACTATAGAAAAACCATTCTCCCAATGGGGACTTGATGTTGTCAAGCCAATAAATACAAAGTGAAGAAAGGGACATATGTACATTCTCACCGCTATAGATTAGAAGTAGTGGCATTAAAAAAGGTTGATTCTGAAGAAATAATTAAGTTCCTCAAAAATAATATTTTGTCAGGATTCAGAGTCCCAGGCAAATTTATCATTGATAATGGTTTGATTTTCATTGGTTCAAAATTTATAGAATTTTGTGGAGAATATGGAATTATTATGGCGAAACCACCAAATTATTGTCCACAAGGAAATGGTCTTGCAGAATCCACAAATAAGACAATCATTTAGATATTGAAGAAAACTATTGACAAGAACCAAATGAATTGGGATCTAAAGATGACTGATGTGTTGTGGGAAAGCAGAACAAATCCAAAGGAAAACACTGGGATGTCTCTGTATATATTGGTTTATGGGAAAGAAGAAAAAATTCCAATCAACCTCGAACTCAATGCTTTGACTTTTGTGGTTAATACAGGAGATGTAGAAGGCAACTCACCTATCCAAAGGAGGATCAATCAGTTGTTGAAATTGGAGGAAGAATGAAGTAAATCTGTGAATCAAACTTCTCAGAGACAACAAAGTGCCAAGAAATATTTTGACCAGAGTGCAACTATAAAGAATTTTCAGAAGAGAGAAATTGTGTTACTCTGGAACAAAGCCAAGTAGAAACCATTGATGCATACAAAGTTTTAAGAACTTTGAATTGGACCATAGATCATCAAAAAGATCATGGGTTTTAATTCATACATGCTCAAAGACATGAAAGGTAAAAGATTAATATTTCCTATCAAAGAGAAACATTTGCAAGGTTTCTTCACCTAAAACTTTCTCATTTCCCTATACATAAATTTTATTTTTTCAGTTTGTATATTCTTACTTTTGACTCCATAGCCCAATGGATGGAAGCTCCTGGTCATGATGATTCTAGATTCTTGACAACCCACAGGGGGTTATCATCCCATAGTTCAAGCCAGTTGTTGATGTCAATTCTCGCTTTCGAAATTTCCCTCCCTTTTCTATTTTTCCAACTTATTTTTTCATTTATTTCCTCTCTTTTGTACCTACCCCCATTCCCCTTTTCTTTTCTCCCTTCTCTTTTTCCTTTCTAGTTACTATACTTAGTCGTTTTTCAAAAAAAAAGTGGTGGGTTCACGGGTTGGTRGACCCRTGGGTATTCACCTCCATCCATGTTCSTATATCATGAGTTCCACTGACCAACCTATTATAAAATACTTAAACATTTATTGCAACCGCGGGTTCACGGGTTSAAGATTTCATTTTCCAGGTTCTGCAATATCCATTTTGCACCCAAAGACCTATGATCTACATTATGACTGGCGGACTTGTCATGGGTACTGAGCCCCTATGTATTTTATTTCTCATGTATCCAAGTCTGACCAAGCATTCTGCAACACTTAGCCTATTTTYGATCGTTTGCAACCGCAGGTTCGCGAGTTGACGGGTTCACAARAAACCCCAAATTCAAATTGATCTCATCTGTCGCCGCCATATTCATGATGTTACAAATATGYATTTAGTACGTTTTAATTCTAATAACTGATCATGCATGCTCTATAAATATCATCATTAATAAGCAAAGGGATCGAGGAGATTTTTAATTAAACTGCATTAAATCAYGGTTTATCAAAGGTTATATCATTGTTATCTATCCGAAAGAATTCATTTCAAGTTATTATCCAATTTAAAGAACACTCTCGTCAACCTATGGAAGTAGCAACCAAAAAAAATTAATGTGGCAATACTTTGAACATTTTTTGTCATTAAGACTAGAAATTTCAGTGGTCTATAGCATACTTGTATTACTCATATTATCCTACATAGAAATATATAATCTGGACATCCAAAATTTCTCACGTGGGGTGTGTCCCTGAGGTATTCAAATGGAAATAATTTGTTGCATGGTGCGATGAGAAATACATACTGTGTCAGCAAATCATACAACTCTAGGATGGTTACCCCATCTCTCTTTCACCACAAGTGTTTGGTAATATGTTGAAACTCCATGAGCCAATGCTTACCTACAAAGGGGAGGATTGTAGAGATTTTCAGAAGAAACATGACAATGGCCTGGACCTCTTGCCTGAGTTCTTGGAGAATCTCACAGTTGTCACAAAAGACATAAACAAGATTCAGGCCGACCCATTCAAAAACCCCTTTTGGGAAGTCGCTTGGTTGTTTACCAGGCTGACAGGGAAAGAAAGCACCGCCACCATTTCCTGCGTGATTTTTTATATTTGATATTTTACAGTTAAAGAGAAAGCTATTTTCGATTGGGGAAAATTGATTTCCATGTAAATATCCTCCCAATTGTCACATTACAAAAGGGACAAGAAATTATTTATGGATTCTTATTTGGCATTTGTGATAGCATATTGCTTCCAGTTTCCAAAATAGACTATCTGTAAGAGAGTGAACTATGAAGTTGATCCGGTCACCTTCTGGTATCAAGCGTTGTGGAGACACGAGACTTCTTTTCATTTTTACGAAGTTTACAATGATTTATTTTCAGATTTTAAGGGACTGTTGTTTGGTAAAAATACCTCGAGGATGTCTGACCAGGAAAATAAATTCCTAGAGAAGAAGGGGATGTTAGAGCAAATGGAAAATCACAATGTTATCAGGATTTTTTGTTCCAAGGAAAAATCATCTTTTCTTTCATACCATGTATCTAATAAATTGCTTATGACAGAAGTGGCAAGGCAATATAATTTATGGCTGCACTTTTTCCATGAGAAACAAAAAAATGATTTCATACGCTTACCTTGGAAAATTGGAGACTTCATATTCACGAATATAAACAAAATTGATGATTTTTTGAATCACTTCTACAATGTAAATATGAAGTATGTTGAAAGGATAAAGGGGTTTGACCCTAACAGAATTTTCGTGGAACATATGTTGTTAGTAAGATTAAAAAACCCACTCATTCATACTATTTTGAGTGAAGAAGAAGGTAAAAGATTAGGTGCTCCTACTCATAATGATGGCAACTTGAAAATAATACTTAGTACTAATGAGTTTTATAAGCAGAAAGAAAAAAGGTCCTAGTGAGAAGAGCGTCCAGTCTCCATTTGTTACTCCTAAAACTATCACATCTTGGATCAATTCTCCAACGACTCACCCAACTAGGAAAGTTACCAACATGAGTTCAAGTGGCGGAGGAGAAAAGAATCCCCGCCGGGAAAAATTGAGAGCTCTCACAAGCTCCTTCTGAGAAAGAAGAGGAAGAACGATGTGCAAGAGGAAGAAGAACATCACATTGAAAATGACATCAACAACTTCTCTCTTGAAGACATGGAGCTCGAGGTGGATATCGAAAAATTGTTCCCACATTTGATCAACTAGGAAACACAACCCATCAAAATTYATCATCAGAGATAATTGAGAATGAGACTTTCAGTGAATAAGATTCATTCTCTTTCCAAAGTGTTGTCTTTGACAAGGAATCTAAGAAGTTGATTATTGGAAAAGGGGATATGACAAATAAGAAATAAAAATCTCGTTCATAGGTTGACCTAAAGGATTTGTGGCCTTCCTAAATTTCCAAAATACATGTAGCAACCAAGGATGGTATCGATGATTCCATCCGTGGTCTAGAAGCAGAAAACATAAAGTTGAAAGAAAGGATCAAGGAACTAGAAGACGCCTTAATGCCTCTTCCACTTCTTTCTATTCCTTTGTCAATATTCAAACCCACCACACCCGTTGTTAAGTTGAAAGGATCTTCAAGCCCACATACATAAGACAGGATCTATGTAGAAAGAAATATTAAGAAAAAAATGGCATTGATCACAGAGGCATGAGAAGTTTTGAAAAACAATATTTCTTTTGGCTCGAGGGCACATGCCTTCARGCTTCCATGAGTATTTGCAAGCTGAACTAAATAACGAATAAGGTTTTTACAATGATGTTGTATTACCCTTTGGAAWCAAAGTCTCTAGCATGAAAAAACTAAAGAGAAGAGAGGAGGATCGTCCCTCCCCAAGTCGGATAAAACAATGGAACGTGTGTTGGAAGGAAAAGATTAAAAGTTTGAATAATATTATTCAAGCATGCAACCAAGCTATATAAAAGAGGGAAGAAATGTTCAAAGACGCTYACAGAGATAGACCTAGCTGGAAGTACTAACGAAGTACAAGACCCCAAATTAATCCTCAACTCAATGTTCCTAACCAAGCAACAATTTGACGAACAAGTTGAGATTTTTAAAGGGTTATCAATTTAGAAGTTTTATGGTATACTTGAATATAATGAAGACGACATAGACAATTGGMTAGTCRAATAGTCCATGAAGAATCAAGATATTGAAGAAGAATTACATGGTATYTATCTGTATTTAAGAGACTTGGAGGGAAAGTTATTCAACATCAAAATCCAACATGAGATAAACGYGACACCAATGAAAAATTATATTGAAGAATGGTTCAAGAAAGAAATCAACAAATTGACCAACGAGGGGAAAGAAACAATTGAGACTGTTCCTGTAACCATTAATGGAGACAATAAAAGGACATGAGCAAGCAAGTAAAGACATGAGAGACCATCATAGTAAGTTTATGATAATCATATATGTATTTCTTTATCAATTCCTTCATCGAGTTACTCCGCTTCTTTTACTATAAAGGTTTAACTGAAGTCTGATAACTTCTATTTTTCTTCTTTTAAGGTCTTGTTGTTGTTTTACCGTCCATCATCCTCCTTATACAAGAATAATTCTTGTTTATATTTGGTTTATGGTCTGCGGGAGCCCCAATCCCAGCCCTAAGGACAAACTCATTTTAAATTTCAAAGAATATGTAATAGATTATATATTTTTTAGAAATTTCAACAGAGCTATTTCGGGATCATTTTCGATTGTGCTTTGTAAATATGAGTTTTGAGTATAAAGTATTTGCGATTGATCTATCATTATCTTTATTTGAGTTTCTCATGTGTCCAATTTGTTAAAGTTCTCTTATGCATGCATATCATCTTCTTTTTATTTTATGTGATCAGAAATATTTAGTTTAACTATGATGGACGTGACAAAATTTTGTCTATCTTTTTTAATTGTATGAAGTGTGCAGTTCCTCATCATTTCTCAAGAATTTTCTTTAAAAATAAAAGAAAAAAATATATTTCTTTTTATCTTTCTTGCAATATTTATATTTCTTTGATTACCACGACACACTTATACAAAGTCTCATATTTTGAATATCTAGAGTCCCGAGAAAATCTTAAAGTAAAGAGGAGTACCACCTCTATAAAAACGCAGGGTGATTTACATCCTCGTGAGATTGTTGTTTCATTCCTAATGGATTCAAGCGTCAACAAGAGGGAGAGGTAGGGAGGGAGGGAGAGATAAAGGTGAGAGAGAGATTGATAGAGAGATGGGGATATAGAGAGAGATAGAGATGTAAAGAGAGAGAAAGGGTGAGAGTGGGGGGAAGAGAGAGAGAGAGAGAGTTGGGGAAGAGAAAGAGAGAGAGTGAGTGAATGCGTGAGATATAGAAAGAGAGGTTGATAGGTGAAAACGAGGGAGTGAGGGGGAGAGAGAGAGACAAAGAGAGAGAAGAGTAGGGGATAGAGAGAAAAGGAAACAAGGATAGAGGGAGAGATGAGAAAGTGGCGAGAAGCAGTGGAAGAGATAGAGTGAGAAAGAGGGAGATAAAT
>JASDQU010102832.1:329235-348983 GCA_032191745.1 Picea mariana
TCTAAAACGAGGAAATCATATTCCTTAAACGTCTCAGTACATGGAAAAAAGAAATGAACAACCGCGAGAAGAACCACGAAGAGAACCTCATGAAGAGAGACAAGGAGGCAAAAGAGGTGTTGTAAGAAATCAAGAAAACCGAAGAAGAATAAGAGATTCCCCTTTAAATATTCTAGGTAAGAAACATGACCTCCATGTTCTCCCTAAGGGTACCTTGAAGGAATTTCTGGAGACGGACCAATCGATTCCAAAAGACACCTTAACTTATTTCTTGATGTTTGTGATTTTCATCGTGTTGAGTATGATAACGTGATGGTAAGGTTATTTCTTCAAACCTTATTAGAAAGATCTTATGAATGGTATACGACATTACCCAATAGGCCAATTGGATCATTTAATGACCTCGAAGCCATGTTCCTAACTATGTTTTCCCCTCTAATTGCATATCATACCCTTCTCACCAATTTCACCCAAATTGATTTGAGGAAGAATGAAAGAATACGATATGTTAGTCTTAGGTTCAATAAAACTTTGAGTAAGATACCAGAAAATAAAATACCTAATGACCCAATCATACTCGGTTTTTACAAGAACATGATGTCTCGAAATGTAAAATATGCTATAAGAACATCCCATATGGATACCTTGGAGGAAGGAATGATTAAATCCACTGAAATGGAAGAAATTATGATTGAGACCGATGTCGACCCCGACATTATCCTAGGAAAAGTACAAAGGCAACTGGGAGGATTAATTATTGATAATCAAGGAGCCTCTAGCTCAAGAAAGAACGAGTAACTGAAACCATGACTGACCCAAAATCAAACAATTGGAGGAGGATTTTTTAAGGGAACCATACCAGATGTGAAGGTAGACCATGTTGCAGCATAAGAAACCAAGCAAAGAATTGAAATTGCACAAATGAATAGAACTATCAGGAAAATGCAGAATGAGATAATTAGACTAAGAAGGGGGGATAATTATGTAGCAATTATGAGAATTTCAGTCCAAGAGAAAAGAAGGAACCCTCCCCAAGAAAACAAAGTGAGGTTTGCAAACATGGATAATCTGCAAAGATTAAGGATTCCTAGGCAACCAAACCCCAATTCAATTGTTCTGGATGATGTATATGATGATTAAATGGTTGAGCAAGAGAACTATTATTTACCTGATGAAAGCTCTGAAACTGTACATATGGATGGATGTGATACGTCCATGTATATATTTGAGGAAGGAGACAATGAGTGTGAATCGCAGGAGAATGTTGCCCATACATGAGTGTTTGTAAATATATCTAAGAAAAAAAATGATTCGGAAAAATAAAACGAAAAAGAAAAAGAAAAAATGAATGAGAAAAAGGAAAAAGAGAATGTGACAGATAGCGTTGGAAGAAAGAAGCAACACCTGATGTCAAACCCAACCCAGATGAAATACAATGTCATAGAGGACTTGAGTAAACTAAGGATAATTCTTCCTTTTATAGAAGTGGTGAAGATTCCCCCAAAAAAGGGAAATTTTTTAATATTATTGGATGATCCATCTGAAAAAGTGGAAATTGTTGTGACAAGTTTGAAACAAAGCTAGAACAAATCAATCGTCGAGTTGAGAGGTAAAATCCCTCCCTTTTATATTTCAATTGAAAATCATGATGTTGCACTTCATAATTGTTTATTCGATACTAGCGCGACCAATAATATTATGCCACTGGAGGTCATGGATGCATTGGGAATGAACTATACCAAATATTACGAGATTGGTGAAAGTATATATGAAAATGATTCCAGACAAGTGCCATCTTATGGAGAAATAAAATACTTTTATGCTTGGATCACGATGACTCCCCATATTATTAGAGTTTTTAATATTATTGTGGTATAACTTCCCCCAACATATGGAGTTGTTTTAGGAAGAGATTGGTCATCCATGATCAGGGGATACATAATGAACAATGGAAGTTGCATGATGTTTCCAGGAAAATAAGGAGCAATGATTAAGGTTCCTCGTGAACCCAGGAGACCCTTCTCTTTCAAAAATAAGGATAATGAATTAATGGAAGATTATATAGATGTTGGGATCGAAAATTATGTTATCCTAGACATGGAACACATTGAAATCCTAGAGCAAATTCAAGACATGGAGAATCAAGATCATTTGTTTGAAGGTTATTGGAGGATGTCATTCGATGGAGCTTGTTTGAGTTCTGGGAGTGGATTTGGAATTATCCTTGTAAGTCTAGGGAAGATTTTGCATCCACATGCTATTAGACTTGAATTTTCATGCACCAATAATGAGGCAGAATATGAAGCTTCGATTCAAGGAATGATTCTTGCACACAAACTGAAGATAGAACATCTAATTGTGACTGACGACTTCGAGTTGGTAATAAATCAAGTCACCCAGAGGTATAAAATAAAAAAAAGGAAAGACTCAAATTATATTTCAAAAGAGTTAATGAATTGATGGAATCTTTCATTTCTTTCATTCTGAGGGACAAGAACCAAAAGGCGTATTCATTTCCTTTGGTGGCCTCATTGTCAAACCTGGATGATATTCAAAGAAAAACTTATTTTCAAGTAGAACGAGTATTCTGACCTTCTATACCCGATAACTTGGAATATTTACAAGTATTTGAGAATGATGAACAATTGGAAAATGTTTTGTTGAACGATGATGATGATGAAGACAATCACATATCTGTTGTCCTGAAGGATTGTATTCAATCTGAGTCTCTTTTTACGAAAGACAATCACACTAAGAATCTCCTGGAAGAAATTTCACTCTAAAAGGTTCAAGAAACAAGAAAAATCAATATTGGAACTGACAGTTCCCCAATATGTCAACTTGGGAGTTGATTGCACCATTGAGGAAGTTGATCAATATGTTTCTTTGTTTAAATAATATATTGATGTGTTTGCATGGACTTATGATGATTTGAAATCTTGTGATAAAACAATATTTCAACATATTAATCCTTTGAGAGAAGAAGCAAATCTTGTCAAGCAAAAAATAAGGATGATGAACCCCAAATTAAAACCTCTGGTAAAGGTTGAATTGGAAAAATTAAAGAAGGTTGGAATAATATATCTCATTAGGCATTCTGATTGGCTTTCAAACCCTGTGATAGTAAGAAATAAGACCAGGGAGATCCAGATGTGTGTAAATTTTAGGGATCTTAACAAAGCAAGTATAAAGGATAATTATCCTTTTCCTAACATGGAGTTTCTTCTCCAACAAGTCACAAGATCAGATTGCATGTCCATGATAGATGGTTTTTCTGGGTATAATCAAGTCTTGGTTGCTGAGGAAGACAGAGAAGAGACAACATTCATAACACCTTGGGAGACATATGCATATGCTAGGATTCCATTTGGTTTGAAGAATGTAGGAGCCTCATTTCAGAGGGCCATGGATCATGCTTTTAAAGGGTTGATAGGAAAATTCATGGAAGATTATCAAGATGACTTAACAATACATTAAAAAACAAGGGGTGATCACATTCATCACTTGAGGAAAGATTTTGATAGATGCAGATTATATGGTGTTTCCCTAAATCCAAAGAAATGTTTATTCGTTGTAACTCAAGGCAAACTATTGGGTCATATTGCATGCAAGGAAGGGATCTATATAGATCTAAAAAGACTTAAAGCTATAAATGAACTCAACCCCCCCTCATCTAAGAAATGATTTCAATCATTTTTTAGTAAGATCAACTTAGTGTGAAGATTTGTTCCTGACTATGCAAGTATTGTGAAGCCAATCAATTTATTGTTGAAAAAGGACCAAAGGTTTGAATGGACAACAGATACACAAGAAGCTTTCAATAATACCAAAATGGAAATCACTACGGCTCCAGTCCCCATTAGCCCGAAATTTCAAAGGGACTTCATCATATAATATTTGTTCGCTACAGAAACAATTGTTGCATCTATTCTTACTCGTAAGAATACCAAGGGTGAAGAACTCCCAATTAGCTTCATGAGAAAAACCCTTCATGACCATGAATTGAGGTATTCGGAATTGGAAAAGCAAGCTCTATCTCTTCTGAAAGCAGTGTTATAGAAATATTTGTCTCACCCCATGCAACTTGCTCAAAAGGCCTTTTCCATTTCCCTATGCAGACTTGAAGTCCCCTTTTTGCAATTCCTAGAGCTAAAAAACATATTTTTCCACATATACACGCCTTAAGGGCTATACATCATGTGTATATGCAGGTTGCACCATTAAAACCCGTGTACATCGTATTTTGTGCCCAAAATTAAAAAAATGGTGTTGGGTTTCCATGTCACGTCACGAGATCCATGATCCTTGGCCTTCCATATACTGGAAACGTTCTGAATCATCCCTTTAGTTCCATTTGAATGCTATAAATGGGCCATATCCAAGCAGTGGAAAAGAAGAGAAGAATTCAACTTTGAGAGCAAAGTTACTCAAGAGAAATTATTCACTTCATATTGAGTCTGCATCCCTTTTTCCTTTTAAGTCTGAACACACTGTTCAACCCCTAAGATCTTTCCTATTTGATAGAGAACCTCATTGTATCTCTTATATGATCTTGCCTTTGGTGGAGGATTGAAGTGGTGGAGGCCCAGCTGGAAGGGACTTAGTTTATCGGTTTTGAACGTGCTGACACGGAATTTTGTCATTCATACACTTTTGTTGATTACATTCTAATAGAAATACTCGTTTCTTGTCTAATTAATGTCTTGCAAATATTTGAATTATTATTCCATGGGTGTATTTGTTATTAATATTTATGGATTGTGCTATTATATGTGCTAAATTTATATATTATCACCATATGTTTGTGTATCTTGGTTTTTGAGGACAAGTTGCAAGTGTATAGATTTGAGTCAAGTGATCAATGGTGGAATTCATCGAACGTCTGGATGAGGTAGGCTCTTTATCTTGTCTTGTTAGCATGTTTGTTTATATAACATGATTGAGACTAGAGTTGATTTCTGCAGTCATTTCCGTCTGTTGTGGTTTACCCCATGCCATAGAGTGATTTTCCTCATAACAAAGAGTGGCGCACTTTCGGACTTACATACTGAATTCTCATGTCATTGCTTATGTTCCATTCTCACCAGTGAAGATGTTTTTGAATCAACAATTGAGAGAAGGAAAATGGGCCAACTAGATGGCGAAGATTCAAGAATATGATATTGAAATTAAATCTTTAAAGGTTGTCAAAGGACAAAGTTTATGTAAGCTCATTGCAAATAGCAATTCTTTGGATGGAATGATTTCAATTTCAGTAGGAGAACCATCAAATGATTCAGAATGGTATAAAGATATTGTATTCTACTTGAGGTCCGGGAAATTTCCAGTCACCATGAACCCTAAAGAGCGAAGAACATTGAAGATGAAGTCAAATCAATATGTGTTGATTGCTAATATATTGTTAAGAAGGAACTATGATGGTATATTACTGAGATGTGTTGATGAAAGGAAATCTCAAGAATTAATGAAGGAATATGTGGTGGAAATATTTCACCTACCGCCAGCACCCATATGTTAATAAGAGAAGGTTTTTATTGGCCATCAATTTTTAAAGACTCATATGCTGCAATAAGGAATTTTGTATCTTGTCAACAATTTTCAGGAAAAATGAAAAAATACACAATGCCACTATAGCTTATTTCTGTGGAACAACCATTCTCCCAATGGGGACTTGATGTCGTTGGGCCAATAAACCCAAAATCAAGCAAGGGACATATATATATATTCTCACCGCTACATATTATTTTACAAAGTGGCCAAAAGTAGCGGCATTAAAAAGGGTTGATTCTGAAGAGTTAATTAAGTTTCTCAAAGATAATATATTGTCAAGATTTAGTGCCCTAGACAAATTCATCATTGATAATGGTTTGATTTTCATTGGTTCAAAATTTATAGAATTTTGTGGAGAATATGGAATTGTTATGGGGAATTCATCAAACTGCTATCCACAAGGGAATGTTCTTGCAGAATCCACTAATAAGACACTCATTCAGATATTGAATAAAACTATTGACAAGAACCAAAGGAATTGGCATTTAAAGTTGACTAATGTGTTGTGGGCAAGCAAAATGACTCCAAAAGATAGCACTGGGATGTCTCTGTATACATTGGTTTATGGGAAAGAAGAAAAAATTCCAATTATCCTCGAGCTCAATGCTTTGAATTTTGTGGTTAATATATAAGATGCAGAAGACAATTCACCTGTGCAAAGGAGGATCAACCAATTGTTGAAATTGGAGGAAGAATGAAGTAAATCCCTAAATAGAACTTCTCATAGACAACAGAGTAAGAAAATATATTTTGACCAGAATGCAACTGTAAAGAATTTTCAAAAGGGAGAACTGGTATTACTCTAGAAACAAATCTAACGAGAAACCATCGATGTACATAAAATTTGAAGCACTCTGAATTGGTCCATACATCATCGAAAATATCTTGGGTTTCAATTCCTATATGCTCAAAGACATGAAGGGTAAAAGACTAATGTTGCATGTTAATGGGAAACATTTGAAAGGTTTCTTCACCTAAAACTTTATCATTTTCCTATAAATAAATTTTATTTTTCATTTATTCAATTTGTATATTCTTACCTTTGACCCCATAGCCCAATGGATGGAAGCGCTTAGTCATAAATATTCTGGATTCTTGACAACCGACAAGGGGTTATCATCCAACAGTCAGAGCCAATTGTTGAGATCAATTCATGCTTCCAAAATTTCATTTTCTTTTCTATTTTCCCAACTTCCTTTCTTCCATTTCTTTTCCCTCTTCTATACCTACCCTTGTTCCCCTTTTTTTATTTTTCCCCTCTTCTATCCCTTTCTAGCTACTATACTTAGCCATATTTCAAAAATCGATGGGTTGAAGGGTTCTTATTTCCATTCATGTTCCTATGTCATGAGTCTGATCAATGACCTTGTTATAATATACTTAACCATTTTTGCAACTTCGCAGGGTCAAACTTTCATTCTCCAAATTTTGCGATCTCCACTTTACACCCAAAGGTCCATGATATGAATTATGACCATTAGACTTGTCACACGTACTGAGCCCCTAAGTATTTGATTTCTCATGAATCCAGTTTTGATCGACCTCTTTGCAACACTTAGCTTATTTTTTATCATTCATAACCGCGTGTTCGCAGGTTCTCAGGCTGGCAGGTTCACAAAATGCTCCATATTTAAAATTGCTCTTATCCGTTCTCGCCATCTTCGTACTTTTCCCAATATGCATTAAGTGTGGTTTAATGCTAATAACTGATCATGCAGGCTCCAAAAATATCGTCATTAATAGCGAAGGGATCAAGGAGATTTTTCATTAATTTGCATTAAAGAACGATTTTCCAAAGGTTATATTATTGTCCGAAAGGATTCATTTCAAGTTATTATCCAGCTGAAAGAATACTCGTGCCAACCTATGGCAACAGTAGCTAGACAAAATTTATGTGGTGATACTTTGAATATTTTTTGTCGTGAATACCAGAACTTTCAGTAGTCCAGAGCATATTCATATTACTCATCTCCTCCTGCACAAAAAGACATAATATGGACATCTGGAATTGCTCGTGCGGGGTGTGTTCCTGAGGTATTCGACTGCAAAGAACTTATTGCATGGTGAGTTGAGAAGTACGTGTCAAGCCAGATAATTATACAACTTCAAGATCATTCCCCCATTTCCCTTTCATCGCAAGTTTTTTGTAAGATGTTGGAGCTCCCAAAGCCAACACTTAACTTCAAAGGAGAAGACTGCAGAGATTTTTTGAAGAAACATGACAATGGCCTGGACATCTTGTTTAAATATTTGGAGAACCTCACGTTTGTTCTAGAAGACATAACCAGGATTCAGGTCGACTCTTTTAAAATACCCTTTTGGGAAATTGCTTGGTTGTTTACCAGGTTGACAGATCAAGAAAACACTGCTACCATTTCTCTCATGATTCGTTACATTTTATATTTTATAGTTAAAGAACGGGTTATCTTTGACTAGGGAAAATGGATTTCCATCGAAATCTCATCCTAGTTATCACATTACAAAAGGTACAAAAAATTATGTATGGCTTCCTATTTGGTATTTTCTATAGTGTATTGTTGTCAATTTTCAAAATTGACTATAAGTAAGAGGGTGAATTGTGAAATAGATCTAGTTACCTTCTGGTATAAGGCATTGTGGAGACACAAGACTTTTATGTATTTTTTCAAATTTTAAAATGATTTGTTTTCAATCTTCAAAGGACTGTTGTTTAGTAAAAACTCCGCTAGGATATCTAACCAGGCTAACAAATTATTGGAGAAAAAGGGAACAATAGAACAGATGAAAAATCACAGTGTCATCAAGATCTTATGTTCCAAACAAAATCCATCTTTTCTTCCATACCATGTATCTGATAAATTGTTTATTATGGAAGTGGAAAGGCAATACAATTTCTGGCTGTATTTTTTCCACAAAAAAAGGAAAAATAAATTCATCCCCTTTCCATGGAAAATTGGAGATTTCATATTCAAAAACATAAATAAAATTGATGAGTTTGTGAATCACTTCAACAATGTAAATCTGAAGTATGTTGAAAAGATAAAGGGGTTTGACCCTAACAAAATATTTGTGGAACATATGTTGTCAGTAGGATTTAGCAACTCGGTCATTCATACTATATTTAATGAAGAAGAAGATAACAACCAAGGTGCTCATGTACACAATAATGGTGACTTGGAAATAATACTCAATACGAACGAGTTTTATAAGCAAAAAGGAAAGGGTCCTAGTAAAAAGAGTGCCCAGTCTCCAATTGTTACTCCCAAAACTACCACATCCTGGAGCAATGCTCCAACGGCTCATCCAATTACGAAGATTACCAACAGTAGTTCAAGCAGCGGAGGAGAGAAGAGTCCCCCCCCTGGAAAAATGGAAAGCTCACATAAGCTCTCTCTGAGAAAAAAGAAGAAGAATGTAGTGCAAGAGGAAGAAGACAATCTCAATCTCACTCAGAGGTTGACCTAAAAGATATGCAGTCGTCCCAAATATCTAAAATTCACAGATCAACTGAGGATGATCTTGATGATTCTATTGGTGGTATGGAAGCAGAAAACACTAAGTTGAAATAAAGGAACAAAGATCTAGAAGATGCCTTAATGCCTCTTCCAATCCTTGCAAGTCCTTTATCAGTAGTCAAACTCTCCACACCCACCAGTAAATTTAAAGGATCTTCAAGCCTACTCACAACAGTCTGGGGTTATGTAGAAAATAATTTTAAGAAGAGAATTTCACTAATAATAGAGGCATGTGAGGTTTCAACAAATGTTGTTTCTTTTGGATCAAGGGCACATGTATTCCATGAATATTTGCGAGTTGATTTAAAGAACGAAGAAGGTTTTTACACTGATGTTGTATTAACATTTGGAATAAAAGTCTCTAACATGAAGGAACTAAGAAGAAGAGAGGAGGATCTGCCTTCCCCAAGTCGAATAAAATAGCTAAATGCTTGCTGGAAGGAAATATAAAAAATTTGAATAACATTGTTCAAGTGTACAACGAAGCCATATTGAAAAGAGAATTATTGTTCAAGAGACTCACAGAGATAGACCTAGCAGAAGGTACTAACGAAGTACAATACACTAAATTAATTCTCAACTCAATTTTCCCAACAAAGTAACAATTTGACAAACAAGTTGAGATATTTAAAGGGTTATCAATTGAAAATTTGTATGGCATGCTTGAATATAATGAAGATGAAATAGGCAATTTGCTAGTGGATTATTCCGTGAAAAATCAATACATTGAGGAAGTAGTACACGGTATTTCTCTTGACTTAAGAGACTTGGAAGGTGAGTTATTCAAACATTAAAATATGGCATGAGATAAACATTGCACCAATGAAAAACTATATTGAAGAATGGTTCAAAAAAACAATTGACAAATTAACCAATGAAGGGAAAGAAACAGTTGAGACGATTCCTGTAGCCATCGATGAAGACAATGAAAGGACAAAAACAAGCAAGTGAAGACACAAGAGACCATCATAGTAAGTTCATGTTGATCACATTTTTCTTTCTTTATCAATTTTTCATCCAATTACTCTGCTTCTTTAACTAGAAAGGTTTAATCGAAATCTGATAACTTCTCCATGTCTTCTTTCCAGGTCTTACTACTCCGATACCACCCACCATTCTCCTTCTACAACTTACTTCTTGTGTATATTTGATTTATGGTCTGCAGGAACCCCAATCCCAGTTCTAAGGACAAACGCATTTAAATTTCAAGGCTTTGTAATCGACTATATATTTTTCAAAAATCCCAAGAGAACTATTTTTGGATCAGTTTTGACTATACTTTGTAACACTGAGTTTTGAGTATAAATTATTTCAGATTGATCTATCATTATCTTTATTTGAGCTCCCCATGTTTCACTCTGTTAAAGCTCTCTTATGCATGCAGATCATATTTTTTTATTTTATGTGATCATAAATCTTTAGTTTAACTATGATGGATGTGAGGAAATGTTATCTATCTTTTTCAAGTGTATGAGGCGTGTGGTTCTTGGTCATTTCTCAGGAACTCTCTTTAAAAAGAAAACAAAAAAAAATTCTTTCTTGTTATTTTTTCTTGCAATCTTTATATTTCTTTGATTACCACGACAAACTTCTGCAAAGTCATGTATTCTAAAAATATAAAGTCCCAAGAAAATCTTAAAATAAAGAGGAGTAACACCTCTATAAAAATGTAAGTGGATTTGTATCCTCATGAGGTTGTTGTTTCGGTCCTAACGGATTCAAGCATCAACATAAGGCTCATATGACTTACTTAACCCAGAGTACCATCTATCTTGGGATTAACAACTCCCTATCCATAAATCAAAATTGAGAAAAGTTTAATATATAGAATGTGACTCAAAACTTAGAATTGTAAAATTATTAAAATTTAATGACCATAATGGAATCAACATTTCATCTTTTAAACCCCAAAACAAATGATTGTTACACCACAAATCTTCAAAATAAAAGAAATCCAACCCTAATTAAACAAACTTGTAAACAAAATGAAAATAAAAGTAATCTAATCCAAAGAAAAGAATAAAATTAAACCAAAAAAGGCCTTATCAATATGACTAACATCTTATGTGGAAATATAAAGTGAAATTTTTTTCGTAGCATAAAATAGAAGGAATTTGTATTGTAAATGGGGTAAGTATATCAATTCATAAAATACAAATTGATCGATTAAATTGATTAATTGAATTGATTGTAACAAAACCCTTCAAATGTATTTATTTCCTTTGGATGAAGAATTAGTATTAATATTGTTATTTGTTGCAAAAAAAATGTTAAGCTAATGAGGCCACCTTTATTAAATATTAAGTACATAAAGAAAAAGAAATGAACCCTTTATTATATTGTGTTCATAACTCGTCATTTTCAAAACAAGTCACTCATCAAAAAGGAGATCAATTGTATCATCAAATTTTCAATTGTTTTATCGCTCATCTCTTTTACAACAATTTGATTTTAAAATTGTAAAGAAATAACCATATAAACATTGCATAGTTAAGTCACAATTATTGATGAATTATTTTAAGATATGATCTTTTAAAGGTAATGTTAAATGGAATATAATCAAAATTTGAAATCATTTTCATTAGTTCATTTAGATTATCCTTGCTTGCTAGTTTTGAAAAATTAATCATATTAAAACGTTTCACAATAAAACTAAAATAATTTAAAGATATAACTTGAAGGAAAACACTTAAACATGATAAGAAAATAAATAAGTAATGAAAATAAAAGAAGAGAAGACTTTTGTGAATGATCATTTGCCTTTGTCCTGAAAGAGATGTCTTGCTACACTTACTCAAATAGACAAAGAGAAAGTAAAAAGAACAAACAAAATCTAATCTACTCTACACTATTCAAATAACCAATAACAACTAAGTAAAGTCAAACTTCCAATAAAACCAAAGAAGTAACTCGAAACTTGAAAGAGTAAACAAATCATGCATCGGTAATGGACATTGTAACAATGAAAATCCAAAAATTGGAAAAGCTAAACAAATTTTCTTATTTACAAAAAACGCAAAATTACCTAAAAAGTTGTTCAAAAAGGTTTCTTCCAACCATAAATTAATTCCAGATCATAAAAATTGAGTTGGAAATTTTCAAGATTGTGATTAAAAAGAAACTCGTCAAAATCATGATTTAGAACTTCTGAAGTGGAGAATGTTTCTTTTAAAAAGGTATCATCATTATTCAATTTAAAGAAAACATCTGGATTAGAGTCTTGAAAATGACAAGTATAAATTTCATCTTCTTAATTGATGTTTAAATGTTTGTTCTTGTTCTTTAAATATAGATAGGCACATAAGGTTTCAGATTATTTGATAGTAATGACTTTTCATTCAAAATTTGATTTTTATAAAGAGTGTATTTGGGAGAAATATCCTGAAACTCGTTCTCGATTTCAGCCAACTCAGCCTCTAAAGACTTATCATTATCACGTTCTCCATAAAAATCAAAATTAAAAGATGAAGAAAAAGGACATTCAAAATCAGATTTCTTAAAATGAGTAGGATCAACAGTATGTTCTTTGAAAACTGAAGTTTTTTCAAAACTTTCTATCTTAAGATCTATCGTTTCATAAATTATGGAAAAAAAAACTTTTTAAATTACTAAAAATATATGAAATCCTCTTCATAGTTTTTTAAATCTTCACTTTCTTTCAAGATTATGTTTTTATAATCAACTTGAGAAAATGGAAAATGTTCAAAGTTAGACCATGCAAAATGCTCAGTAAACAAATCAGAAGCATTGAGATTAACATTTTTTTCTAAAATTTCAGATTGAGAATTCAAACAATAAAGAGAAGAAGTGAAACACTCATTTTTCCTAGATTCATATGGAGAAAAAAATTCATGATTAAAACTCGTTACATATCTTCTTTTTGTATTCGGGAAACTTTGAACTATCTTTTCCAAATCTTGTACAAAACTTTGAGTTTTTCTTTCCTTTTGTAAAATCATTACTTCATTAGATAAAACCTTAATTTGTGTTTATATTTGGGTAATTTTTACAAACTTTGGCTCCTCTTCAATAGCTTCTTCATCATATGAAATAAAAGGAGGAAAAAGTTCTAAAGGATACATTTTAAAGTCTTTCTCTAGATCTTGGGCTTCATTGCACGCTTCATTGAAATATGTTATTTCTTCACGCAAAATAAACATAGCTATGGTTTTAGGAAGATATTTAGCATACCAACGAAAAGTGAGTTCTACTGAAGGTATGTCATCCTTGTGTAAGCTATAATAAACTTGTCGAAAACATGTATTAAAATCTCGGATGGATTCTCCAGTGTGTACTTACATTTGAATCAGATTTTGATAAATTTTAGTTACATCATAATCTTCAAAATCATCTTTAAAAACATTTTTGTTTTTGAACTCTAACCAGCTATGAATTGTATTAAGAGGTAAAAAACTAAACCAGACAGAAACTTTACCTTTGAAAGGTGAAAGGAAACAATATGAAAACTACATCATCATGAACAACATTTAGTAAACATAAAATAGATTTGTATTTCCTAATGTTTTCAATTACTAAAATATGACCTTCACCATCAAACTTCAGCAAAATGTCAACTGTCTTTCTCGGGAGTTCATGTAAAGGCACTTGCAGGCTCAATGTAGTATCAGAGTCCCACGTAGGGATTTGGGAAAGAGCCATAAAAGCATAATACAAAAAATAAAATGCATCTCTACTTTGGGCAACATGTTGGTGGTGGCCCTCCTTCTAATGCCATTTGTTGACGGGTGAAAATTACCACTTGTTAATGTAAAGGAAGCAACCCAGTCCAAGTTTCTAGAGTTTAACCCCAACCATTTGGTGTGGTTGATTCCAACGGGTTTTATAGATCCATTAGCCAAATACTTACTTCTCTTATGAGAGGGATGTTAAAGCTCTCTTAGGTTTCCTATCGAGTATATTTACAAATAGATAATTGGAGCTAACTTTTGTTACATGTAACTAGTTGTAAGTTAATTATATTTCCAAACAAGTTTTACAAATATTAGTAATGTACACTTCAGGAAATCATTAGAAGAAAACTCTAACTAATGTAATAAATAAATTATGGAATTAAGATAACTCTAGATTATAATCTAGATTAACTTTTGAATGCAAAGGATGGATTTAAAGAAAATAAGAAAAACAAACTAAACTACACTTTTGATATACCTATTAATAGATCTTGGCCAAGAATAAAATTAATACACGAATTATTTCACTTTCATATTAATAAAACAATCCTTCATTTGATATGAATTAGAGAAATCTATCCATATGAAATGAAAGATTAATCGATCAAATCTGGAAAGCAAAACAACCTACTCTTGATTTTGTTACATCAATGAACATATTTTTTATAATCCTCAACTGATAATAGGCATTTCACAAATCAAGAATACACATCATATGCTAACCAGGTTAAATCTTGTAGATGAAAATCATAAGAAAATAACTTTATTTTAAATTTAAATAATAGAATCAATAAGAATGAAAATAAATAGATGAGAAATATTAACATGAACTTCCCAAAACAAAGTAAAAAATGAGACATTATATAATCATTAGAATTTTCTTGAATCAAAGTCAAGGAAAAACACTAATAATCAACCTAGTAACAATGAAAACATAATAATAACAAGTTGGGTCACAATGTTAAAGAAATTCAACATGTAAAATTATAGCCCAAGTACATAGGTTCAATGCTATCAAATATCCAATTGTGTCCATTCAATCCCCCATTACAAGAATAATATCAAAGTTTTTATAATGTTTCCCAACCAAGGTCGAATTCTCCAGTAACCAATAAAAAAGATTCACCATCATGAATCTGCTACATAATTAAAACGACAAAACACAAATAATGGGAAAAACATGTTTATAAAATCAATTATATCTTCAAAAATGTTCATTTATTTGCAAAACAACTTGGAGATAAGCTAAATTGGCATGTTTTGCAGATGGGTTTTCAACCGTTTTTCCAGATTCATCTTGGTTTTCTTAGAAATTAAGTTTCAAGTTAGCCTCTTGGATATTGATGAGAAATCCAATCTGGGAAATTTCGTTTTCATGAGATAATGATTTCTTTCGAACTACTCATTTGTTGATAAAATGTCTTACATAGAAAGTAAATTAGCCTGTTCTGCAAATCGCTTTTCAACTGTTTTGCAAAATTCTTCTCCCTTTGGCTAGAAACTGCATCTGAAGTTTGTTGGTCAGTTCTGATTTCTCCCAAATTTGTTCGTTCTATTGATAATGGTATGGAGAATTCTTTAATGATATGCATATATTTGGATAAGTGATTAACATTGCAATCCAGCTCGAAATCTGAAAAATCAACTCCTGAAATAAACAAATCACAATAAATCATTAATTAATATAATTTAGAGTTACGTAGCTAAATATCTTAAAACAAATAAATTTAATTTAATTTAAATAAAGATATTTACAAAGATATATTCACACCAATAATATATATTAATGTAAAGATAGAAAACTTAATTAATTATTGAATATCACAATTTAAAGCTTATAATGTTGGCATTATGATTACATCAATTCCTTAAGCAATATTCAATTTCTTGTTTGTCTTTGTTCATTAAAATTTTTAAAAATTAAACATTTTCATGAATTATTTAAAAAAAATCAAAAAGTTCAATTAACATATTAATGCATCAAAGACAAACTAATAAAAAACTAGTGAAAGGTCATAATAATCCCTATTTCAAGCAACTTGAGCTATATAATGAATTCGAAGAAGTTTGTTTGAGTATGCACACCACATTGAATATCCAGAAAACCAAAAGATTCAAATGACACAAATAATATTAAGAATTGATCAAAGCTCTCCACACCAAACGTCGGAGAAAGGAAATTAACAAGTCATTTTCTTCAAACCAAGAAAGACAAAATACAATGAAAAATATGGTTTTTCCAAGATTTAAATGGGGACCAATCATTTTTTCCAAAATTTATGGGGATTTGTTGGGAGACCAACATGACCCCTCTACTATGTTGAGGGAAAGGAGGCCCGAGATCGTGTTTTGTCCTAACAAGCTATGTATTTCCAAGTAGTTTTTCTTTTGGGACAATTTGTGAAAAAACTTACTAGTAGTAATATCTAGAAGGTTAGTTTAGAGGATGTATTAATATATCTATTAGTATATTTATAACTATGTATTCGGATGAACAATATTGGAAATTTTACTTGTAATTTCTATTGTTTTGAAGCAACCCCCCTTTTTTAATGAAAAATAAGTTTCTATCTCTGTTAAAAACAAATATCATGGAACTTCCCTGAACAATTTATGGTACCTTCATCTGCAATCATTACTTGAAATTCAAGTTCTAGAAATATAAATCAATTGAGAAGTTTCACTAATTTTCAATTGATGAAGTTATGGATCTACCAGAATCAATCAACATTGTTACCCTTTTATTTTTTATATATCCTTCTATCTTGAAGGATTAGGGAGTATTGATGCCATCCAATGCATGACAAGATATGGTTGGAGTAGTCTCTTCTAATTCTAGATCTTGCGATGGTTCCAATTGATGATCTTCTTCCTCTTCACAGTGTATGTAGAATAATTTATTCTCACCACATGTATGCCCCTTGTTGTACTTGTTGTCATAATTGAAACATAATCCCTTTTCTCTTCTTTCATCCATTTATTGAGGTGTCAACCTCGTAGGTTGAGTGAGGTTAGGAGAGGGAGCATGGTGCTCTCTAAATATGTTAGTGTCCATTATTATAGTAGCCATATTTTTACTTTCAAATTTCTTGTCACACTGAAAGCATGCTCTATGGATTTAGGTTCAAAGAGATGCACCTCATGTTGAATGCTCTCCTTTAAAGTTCCCACAAAGAGCTCTAACAAATTATCCTCTAGAATGTTCTTTACCTTGAGACTTAGTTTTTGGAATTATTGAATGTGCTCTGTAATTGGACCTATTTCCTAAAGATTTATCAAATGACTAAACAATGTATTGCTCTTAATATCTCCATGATGTTCTATCAATTCATCCATATAAATGGACCAAGGGACAATATAATCATTTTTTCATTCACAAAGCCACTCGTACCAAACTAATTGGTAAGTTTCTAAATACAAGGATGTAAGACTTAACTTTTGTAAAGTTGGCACTTAGTGTAGATAAAAGATTTTCTATATATGGAATATCCATGTTATAATATATTTACCATCAAATTTCCTCATATCAATCTTGAGAATAAAGTAGTTCCTAGGTGCCAAGTTGAACCCCTGATGATGTAGATCTTGGAGTGATGAATAATCATTATCCTAGGAATAAATGCTTATATTCTCTACATTTTCATGATTTCCTTGTGTCTTGATATCTCCTTTAGGGAATTTCTCATCTAGGGAATGTATATCATCACTGACATGGAATTTTGTAAATGTTCCATTTTTTTATCAATGTTTTGATGCATGGAATTTTGTAATTGTTCTATCTATTGATCCATAAATTTTTCCATTTTACCTTCCTTTTGATCCATTTCCCTTTTAAGGATTTCCAAATAATGTGATAAATCCACTAGTTTCAACATACTACCACTCATTTCATCAACTTGGTTCTTCAATTGGGATAACATGTTTTTTAAGTCTTCACTTTCTTCAAACATCATGTGTGAGTTCTCTAGAGGTTTATCAAGAGCAGAAATTCTTGTAGAACCTTTGACACGCGAAGAATAAATAATACTCCTCTTTTTCTCTTTATCATAATTTTTTAATCATCAAAAACATATATTCCACTCAACATTTATGCCAATTGTAAGTTATGTACCTTTAAAACCCTAATTCAGAGATTTTGTTGTTGGGCGACCTTTGTCCTAGTGTATATGAAATTTTCGCCCTTCTGAATCTGAAATTTCAACCTATAGTACTCTAATATGTTTTTTTTGCAATGTCATATGTTTGACCAACATTTTATGTGCCAAGTGAAAGTTATGGTAACTTTCCCAAAAAAAAATTATTCTTGGCCTTTTCCAACGAGAGAACTTGTACATAATGCCATCCATCTAATATTTCCGATTTGGTTCTAAATTTTTTACCTTAAATAATATGGTCTACATTGTTTTCAAAGGAATTAGTGGCACTCAATTTGGACTTTTCTAGCTTCATATATTATAGTTGTACCAAGAACATCCTATATTTATGAAATTATAGTGAATCAAAACCTAAATGTTTTACCACAGGCAATTCACTATCTCTCCCTAGGATCCTTCAAATTTCACATTTTCAAACTTCACCAAAAATACGTTATAGTGAAAATTTCAAGATAAAGTGTTTGAGACTAATTTCAGGACTAGTCAAAACCCTAACTTCCATAGACGATGTCTCAGAAATTATAGTGATTCAACATCTGTAATTTTTATCCCAAGTACTTCCTTATTTCAAAGCCTCAAACTTCACCAAAAAAAATTTATAGAAAATTTTTCAAGATGACTTGTTTGAAGAAGAAAAAACTTAGGATCGTATGCTCTGAAACCAAATGTTAGGAAATAGACACCCAAATAACCTAAAAATAGAAACAGAAGTAAATCCATGCCTTGATAAGTAGATACAATAATTAAATGTAATGCTATTCAAGTGGAAACCTCTTTTTACAACAGAAAAAATGTACAAGATGGGATTAGTATAAAGTTAGGTCTCCTTTGTATACATATAGGAGACAAAGGGTACAATTACAATTAAAGGGTCTAGCTTTAAACACTAAAATAAAATATAAATATGGGCACTCACATGAAGATTATGGTTGAAAAAGTGGCAATGGGGTGTGAAGGAATGTGTGCATGCATTTCCTTAGAAACATGCACGAGTTTTGTGTTCCTAATCCTGCAACATCAGTGCTCACCAAACTGTCAAACACACTTGCCAAGTAGGATTTTTTAGGAACATGCATGTGTTCATGTGATAATCATGCATGTGCTTAGGATCACATATGGATTCCTATGTTGAATTTGCATATGCTCATGAACATGCACACATCCTAAGTAGAAGTGCGCACATGTTCCTATGCCTAGATCCTCCAATCAACTTTTTATTGTCTTCAAGTCAAAGACAATGTCTAGGTTCATTTATATGCACATATAATATGAATAATTGACTCTATAGGATACCCTAAAGTCAGGAAAATCCCCACCAAGGGGAGGCAACTAGAGCACCCTAGTAGTGATAAAGGATCACTTGTTACATCTTTGTAAGTTTTAAACCATTGAAGGAACACCCAAAATATTTTGGTCGAGGGCTCCTTCCCCCGAACCGTGAACAGGGGGGGATAGCTAGCCCCCCTTGTGACCCCCTTGACATGCTCAACGCAAGGAATAATGAATGCATATCATTTTAAATACCTTAGGGCACATACCTACTACTCAAAACCACCTAGTGGCACGTTTAACATCCTCAGCCATAGGTCAAGCCAACTAAAAACACCTTGAACCCACATGCATGACCTCCCAAGTGTATCCTTTACCTCTTTATGGGATATTGGAACCATTAGAAGATTTGGAGAAGTATATGTTGGCCTTAATACAGAGGGGGGAGGGAGGGAGAAAGGGGCAAAGTTATAGAGAGAGAGAGAGAGTTTTCAAAGAGAGAAAGGAAGATACAAGGAGGGAGGGAGAGACGGGTAGAGAAAAAGAGAGATATGGGGGTAAGTGAGGGAGGGATATAGGCAGGTAGGTAG
>JASDQU010102832.1:352945-363139 GCA_032191745.1 Picea mariana
AAAATGTCCCACATAGTGATCATATGTGGTGGTTTAAGGACTCATTGATGACTCTTCAACCCTGCAAGCTACTTTTTGAGCCTAATGAACAAGTTTCATCACTTGACTTTGTTCCAAGTCTTCAAAATTATACCTACTTCTCCAAAAACCCTAAAGGTGTTAATATGCCCACTAAGAGGTAAAGGATACACTTAGGAGGTCATGTGTGTGGGTTCAATTTTGTGTTCATGCTTGAATATTTCACATGAGTTCAAGATGTTGCTTGTGGCTTTGTATGCATGAGTTCAAAGTGTTGTTCATGGCCTTGGACTATGGTTGGGGATGTTAGTGCCACTAGGTAGTTTTGAACAGTTGGTATGTGTCCCAGAGTCTTGGAAAGTATGTTTTGTTAGTAAGAATGTGCATGTGTTCCTAATAACATGCACATGCTCAAGGAATGCATGCACATTCTTTTCATTTAAAAAAAAAAATTAGGTGGGAGTGACAACTCTAGCATATGTGTTTTTGAGTTGCTTACCTCTTATTTATATTTGGGATGATAAAACTATTGCTTTGGGTTTAAAACATATTAAAACCACCATGTTTCTGAATACATCTCAATATATCTATTTTTGACATTATATTTCTCTAGGCTACACAAACCCATTGTCGATGATATTATAGACACATATAGAGTTGACTATGAAAATTCCAAATATATGATTTTTTTAATTAATATTTTTTACTATTTTTAATATATTTTTGTCTTGACATATATCAAAATCATAAAATACATACCTCTTTTATTTCTACTATAACTTTTTATTAGCTTAACCAATTTTAAAATAAGTTGTATGTCGCACTAGAATAGACTAGTATCTGCAATTAAAAATAAAATAAAAAATTGTTTGATAATGTTAAGACCCTCGTACCCTACACTAATGTCACGCCTTGTAATTTCATGGATATAATGACTTTCATATTTTTTTTTTTTAAATATAAAATTTATATTATAAGTTTTTAAAAATACCCTACACTAGAACAATTTGTTCTCTATAATTCTAAAAATTTTGTTAACGAAATTCCATCGTTAAGGTACTCAACACCTACACTAATGGAAACATATGCATTATATTTTACTTGAAAATTAACTTACCACTATTAGAAAAAATGAAATTCCACATAGTTATACACAAAATATATAAATAAAAATTATATATCCGGAAATCTATTTCAATTTCCTACATTTTGTCTCTTTACACCATATTCAAATTCATTGTAAAAGTACCTAGAATAATCCCTCCATGTTAACCTATTGTTGTTTTACCATGTTTGCATTGCCAAGACCATCATTAGCTTGCACCCACCCATATAATAACTCAATATCTAGGTTTTTACATGGGGCTTTGTCTAGGGATTAACACACCATCAAAGGGATTGGAAAAGTTGAAATAGGAGTATTGATGAAAACCCCTAGGGACCAATTGGAAGTTGCATTTAATATCAATATGCGGGTGATTTCTTATTGGGATGTAGTAATTCAAAGGGTAGGTGATGGAATCCCTTTGTACTTACAATTTTTTAATAAAAATATGATTAAGAATGATTCAGTATGCTCCCATCCAAGATATTCTACTCTTTTATGATGTTCTATGGAGCTCTTTTCAAAAACAATTAGCCATACTTTGTTGTAGTTGATTTTTCCTTCCTTTATTTTTTTGTTGGAGATACATACTGGGTTTATCTCTATTTCTTTTCCTTCACTAAATCCATTATGTGAGGGGGACTATCTTCTTAGTGAGTCAATGGTCTCCTACAACCAACTGATGTGAAGATGAAGGATAAGGTGTGTGTCATTGACAAGAATGGAAGATGTTGGTCACATGGTATTTGGAGGTGTAGGAGGGCCAATATATGAGGATTGTTGAATGGCTCAGTGTCTTGGACCTTAAGGTTTTTTTCTCAAAAAATGGTTGAATCAGCTTCAATGAATTTTCCCTTAGCTCAAGGAAGATATCAACATGTGTCCCTCAACCTTTGTCTTATGTCATCTAAATCAAACTAGATATTGTTGGATCATTTGGAGTTTTTCCAACCATTCAAATTATATTTTTTCCTTTGGTTATGTTGATAACCTGACAATAAATTGTTGATACTGAGAGGGGGGGTGAATCTGTATCAAGTACAATTTAGCATCTTTTATACTTTAACTTTTCAATCAAATAAATGCATTCCAATATACAATAAAGAGCAAAAGAATAAATACACAGTGCATAACAAATTTACATGGAAATCCACAGAATGTTTTTCTTATATAATAACAATATTATATTCATAGGAAGCTACAACTTTCAAGATTCTCCAGCTCTAACTGGAAGGAGAATCCAACCTAAAGGAAGCTACAACTCCCTAGATTCTCCAACTCCAACTGGAAGGAGGCTCCAACCCCCTTTCCTTGCCCCTTCCTTCCACCCTCAAATATTTATATAAAAGAATCAACCTATCATTGTCATTGTCTCTATCACCTTCATTGTCTCTGTCACTATCATTGATACATCATTATCATCAAAATGGGTCCACATAAACTGTCACTGTCATTATCACTATATATGTCTCTATCATGGATACATAATCATCATCAAACTAGGTCCACATAGAAACTGGGTCCACACATAAACCCCAACAACTACATAGAACCTTGTGGAAAGAATCAACCTTACATACTATAATGAACCCATAGCAATGATCAAAACATCACCATAAGACTAGAAAGTATCCTTCATAAGAGCTCCTTATCCTCCCAGTTCCTTCACTACCAAACTTGTGCTAAGAGATCACAAGCTTGGATACACTAAAAATGCAAAAATACATCTTGTATTTATAGTAGTTTTGTCCATATTTTCAGTTTCTGGGATGATCTGGTTGAACTATCCTCAATTTTGTAGCTCGATTGTCATATGAAAAAAATCATATCTCCTTGTTCCTAGGGAGTTAGAGGGACTTCCATACACTGTTGGAAAATTCTTGGAATAAAATTTCCAACCATGTAACTTGTGCTTCCATTTGAGTTAGTTATGTAGGGTAAAAATTCCCTCAAAGATAGGGTATCCAAATTGACTACAAATAATACTTTCAACAATCTCCATCTTGCAATATTTATCTTGGACATATGTAAGCTTCTTGACTTTACTTTAAGGGATTATTCACTTGGTTTTAGGGATTCTTCAAAGCATTTTCCCGTGAGGGCTATGCTTAAAGCTACGCCCTAAGGGGACCACTTTGGAGACTCTTTCAAGTAAACCCATAGGCTTCTTCATGTTGATCACCAATGACTGACTTTGACATCAATGACAACACCATTAAACATAAACATCAAAGAAGATAATATTATTTTTTTGGTTTTTTGGTGTTATCGTGGAATAACCATTATAACAAGATTAAATGTGCCAAATCTGAACTAGAGTAGATACATCAAGCTCTTTTCAAAACTCAAATTAGATGGAATGGATTCTTACTATCAATTTAGGCAAGTCTTGTCTCAACATATTTAGAATTGGACTTGAGAACTCACGTATAATATTCAATCCTTTTTGTTATGCATATATTATATTATGTAAATGTTTGCATTATTAACTTTCTCTTTTACTTAAGAGAAACAATCCATATAAGTTTTCATAATAAAAGAGGAAGGGGATGAAAGAAACATTGTAGATATGGATGGAGATATGCAATCCATTCTCAATGCTTTTCACCACTAAGCATTGGGCCAATGAAACTAAGGTATGTATTCCTCAATCACCATTTGCTTTCGCTTTATGTAAATGGAATGTTCCTTGTTAGGTTCATTTATCTCTATTTATTCATTTTCTAGCTTTGCAAGGAATGACCTTCAAACCATATAAGATTATCAATTATTAAAAAAGTTTGAATCATTTTCATCTATCTTCATTTAATTTTTTAATAGTAAAAACATGAATTCAGTTTCACATTGCTAACACTTACGTTGTTGTGTTGGATTCCAATTAAAAATTTAAAAATTAATCTCTCACTTTTTTTAATAACCATGTATAAATATAAAGCTTGCATCGTGAATTTTTTTAATACAAAGATAATGTATTCATTCATATTGGTGGTGTTAGTGTTTATGCATCTAATGAGATAAAGATTTCGTTGTTTGATTTCATTTATTTATTTATTTAAACTAGCTATTGTATCGTTTTTTTTTTTTTAATTGAGATTTGGTTTTTGTTTGACACTTTTTTTTAAGGTTGTTTTTTTTTTAAATTGAGATTTGGTTTTTGTTTGACACTTTTTCTAAGGTTTATTATTATAGATGTAATCATTGAGTTATTTGATTTAGTGAGAGTTAGCATGTTAGAAAAAGTATTTAAACCTACTTTATATTAGTTAAATATCTCACTTGTATAAGTTAAATATCTCACTTGTATAAGTTAAATATCTATCTATTAAGATAAACAAATTTAGAAGATAACCTAAACTTATTTTCATTGTATATATAAATTTTAATAGATGTTTTTTAAAATTTTAATCAATATATCGATTTTTCTATTATTTTTCATACTAACATAAATAAGGAATTAGTTGTTTCTCAACTATATTTTATTTCATGTAATTTCAAATAAACTTTCTAGTAAAATCCCAAAATTTTCTAGATACTTTATAGAAAATAATTATATATTGGATATCCTAAATCCCAAACAAGGATGATCCTCGTAGGTAGTTGAATCATAGGCAATAGGGGAGACATCTTTTAGAACCAAATGATCGCCAATTCCTTCATGATGGTGCTACCTCCATACCTTCGTACCTTCATAATAAATTGTACCCTAGTAATGCCTCTAATGGTTTAGCCATTAGACGTTGATTGGGACTACATTGTGTGGCTAACAATAACCAACCTGCTATACATCAATTGTATATACACTAGCCACAACATATTTGAATGTTGCACATCAGGATGATTATTGTTCACCTGTTTGGACCCTTATTTATTAGGTCCATGGGGGATCTATTTGTTAGATGGCTCTTTAGTGGGTTTGGTTTCCTTGGTTGTGTTTTTATTGCGAGGAGGAAGGATGAGCAACAACAGTGTGATGCTTACATAGAGACAGATATATATTCATATACAGGATGGAAAAATGGGGATGACAATTGGGATGGATTCCAGTACCATGAGTGGGCCTCTCATTGCACAATTTGGAATTCTTGATGGAGATTATGAGAGGATGCCAATAGTCTATAGGTTTGATCTTGCTAACAAGAGTATAGAGTTGTTATTGTTTTTGGGTTCAAGCTTACTGTGTATTCCAAGTGGTCCTATACCGATCTATTTAAGTGACTTAAAGGTTGTTTTGGAATTTGAGGAAGTGGGTGTGTGGTAAGTTTTTTGACTGCAGTGTGTTATGCATGTTTAGTCACATGGGGAGTGTTTCATTATTTGGGTAGTTTTCATGGGTTGTGTGTTTGTTGCAATTTTGATCATACTGTCTGTGGTGGGAGCTTCAGTTGTATCTTATGCTCGTTCATTGCCTCAATGTCTACTATGTGGGACGAAGATGTTGAACATGGCATCTACTATTCCCAGCAGGAATCATGCATGTTTGTTGTTTTCAAGTGACCAGGTACATAGTTCTTTCTCAAATTTTATGCGGGTTGGGATTCACATGATCATGCTTATTGCAAAGGCATGTGTAATAGACAAGTTAAAATCAAAAGAGTGTTACTGTAATAAATCAAAGGAGTGTTACTGTAATAAATCAGTAAACGAATATAAATGCAAACCTTGAAAATCCACAGATACAAGGGAAAACATGTAGAGTGTATGTACATGTTTAGTAGAGGTTGTTTAGTCATTCTAAAATCCACTACCACGTTGGGGCATATATAATCTACATAAAATATGAACTAAAATGAAACGGTCCAGCACTCATATATATATATATATATATATATATATATATATACATTGTTGAAAATGTGCCAACTAATTTCCCATGTGATTGCATGCACATTGGCTAAAAATAGAATGTGCATGCATGCACACTACAGTGAACAATTTGTGTAACTAGTGGATCATATTGTAATCAGTTTGTCTAACTGTTTGATAGATACTATATATACGATCACACCCATAGAGGTGAAGATATCAATGTAGCAATGTAGTGTAGCACAATGTGTGGGAAGAGAGGAGAGGGTGGTTGTATTCCTATGATTGTCTATTGTAATTCTCCCTTGAATAATAATAATATTGATTATCATTGCCCCGTGGTTTTTCCCGTATTTGGTTTCCATGTAAATCACTGTGTCAATTGTGTGATTATTGTTGTGTTTGGTTTATTCGTGGTTTTATTTTCTTTGCCATTAAAATCTTGTTACGTTTATACTTCCGCTACCTAACAAGTGGTATCAGAGCAGGTTAGTTGAGCGCAGACTTGAAGGATTTCAGAGCAAAGGAGAAAGAGGACCATCAGTTGTTGGATCAAGGTTAGGCAGACTGTAAGGCAAAGGCAAGTCTATTGCAAGGAGGAGCAATAATCATCAGCCTATCTCCCCATAATCCATGTTGGAGGGGTGATAGTCGCTCTCCAACTTGACGTTGTCCAGTTTTCCTAATATCATTCCTCCCCGACCATTGAGACAGGTGCGATAGCCATTTCTGGGAATTATCGCCCCTTCACATTACTGGAGGAGCGATAATCGTGAAAGGCTAAGAAAATTCATATGAAAGGTATGCATGGAGTGATATCAAGGTATGAAAGCTCATTTTTGTCTTATTATGCACATCGAGAATCGCCCTTGGTAAAATTTATTAATGGATGGAGGATGTTTAAAATAAATGGGTGGATGCTTTTAAAGTGGACGTCTTTTGTTTGTGTGGTAAAAGGTTTTAAGTAAATATATACTAAATATTTATTTATTTTTAAACCTTTTACTTAAATATTTTGGTGTTTCAACCTTGAAATACCATTATTCCTTCATATTAAGAAGGCTTGGTTTTATAAGTAGTGGTTTGGATGGTTTTTTGTGTCGATGGCGAAAGTGCAGAGTTATAAGTTTGAGGTGGAGAAATTCAGTAGAAAGAATAGATTTGAGCTATGGAAGCTCAAGATGTGGGATCTGCTCATACAACAAGGAAACAACAAGAGCGATGATGGTTGAGTCACCATGAAGAAGAAAAAAAAAATGTTTACTTTGGAGTTGTAAAAATAATGGATTGCATGTAAATGGGCATACGTCTGTGAGACCTGGATAGGCATGCATACCCCTGGTTTATTGGGTCACCTATGAAAAATTCTAGACATAGATTTAGGTAGATTGAATATGTGGGGGGGCATGTATGTTGAGTTAACCTTGACTCAGTAAAATAGTTAACAAGTTAAATCTGGTTTTTTAGGTCAAAGCACATGGTTTTTCGGGTCCATGTTTTTTTGGTAGCCCGTGGTATTGTGTCCATGGATTTCATGTAACGAAGCCTATAAAAGGCTTGGTGAACTCCATTGTAAATGGGCCTGGAGGTAAGCAATGAAGGCTTACTTGGCCAGCTTGACTCGATTGGGTCAAGGGAATGTTCACTTTAAGGTGGATCACTGAGAGTCCATTGTAAAGTCCCTGGAGGTGAGTGGAAAAGGTTCACTTGGGTCGTCTTTGCTGGATTTGGTCAAGATTTTTTGAATGCAATATTTGAGGTAGAGCAGTGTTTCTAGGTTAAAAAGTTGGGTCTATAGAAAGGATGATATGTTTATAGATTTAAACATTGGCAGGTCAATCAAGTGTTTGAGAATATTTGATGAAGGTAGGTTCATATCCATGGAACTTGGAAGTTATTGCAAGGAAGTTGGGATTGAAAGTGAATGTTCAGTAATGCCAAGTTGCAACAATAGTTGTTGGCAGAAGCGATTATGCTATCTAGTAACTCGGTCACCATCGGTTGCAAAAGACTAGAATATTTTGGAAGAGGTATGAACAGGTCACCTGGTGATTACTCAAATTTGAAATTATTTGGTTGCGATGCTTATGTTTTTATCAACATTATAAGTAAGACCCAGATCAAAACAGGTAGATCTTTGATATGGTGATGATTTTAAGGGATGCAGATTGTGGGATCCTATTTCTCACAGAATCATCATGGACATAGATGCAGTGTTGATGAATCTCCTTTTATAAAATAAAACATAGTAAAATATGAAAGGTTCAAAGCACGATTGGTAGCAGAAGGGTATTTGGAAGGTATTGATTTCCATGAAAGTTTCTCACCAGTTGTTAAAAGATTGTTTTTATTGATGTTTTGTTAGCATGAGTTGTGTTACTTGATCTTGAGTTAGTACAGCTAGATGCTAAAATTGTTTTACATGGATGTTTTTGGAAAAGGGGATGTATAATGGAACAACCAGAAAGGTTAGTTCAAAATCGCAACAAAAGATTTGTTTGGAAACTCAAGAATCATTGTATGGCCTGAAGCCTGCTAGGAAAACAGTACAAGATGTTTGATTCCTTCATGGTGAGCCAAATTTTACAAGAAATGAGTATAGCCATTGTGTTTATGGTATATTTATTATCTTGGCATTAAATGTTATGTGTGTACCAAGAACAAGCATGTTTGATATCAATAAGTTGGCTTAGTTGGTTAGGACGTTTGATATGAAGGATATGGTAGCAGCAAAATAAATCTTGGGCATGGAAATACACAGAGACAGGAAATATGGTAATCTTGGTTATCACAACAAATGTATGTGGTGAATATACTCAGGAAATTCGGTATGAATAATGTGAAACCGATAAAATCCTGTTGGCTCTCCATTGTAAGTTTTCTTCAGGTTTATGTCCTAACCGATGAAGAAAAAAAAGGTTATATGTCTCGAGTATCATATTCTAGTAGGAATTTTGATGATTGGAATGGGAAATGGTAATTATTTCACATGCAGTTGGTGTTATCAGTAGACACATGGAAAAACTAGGTGAAGAGCATGGAAATGGGTGCTTCAAACACAGAAGCACAAGTATCACCTACAGTGGTTGCAATGATTTAGTCTATGGTTATGATTCATGATATTTGGACAATAGGAGACCTACCTTAGGTTATGTCTTGCAAGAATGCAAGGATCTATTGGGTAATTTTGGACAAGTATAGGATGAGGTGTTATGTGGTGGTCAAAGTGTTGTGAATTTGACTAATAGTCCAATGTATCAAAATGGGACAAGTGCATCGGTTTATAAGACTAGTTATTGATGGAGGAACAATGGTCCATACTGGAGTGAATCATGCAGACATGTTCACATAATAGTACTGTTAGAGAAGTTGTGGAGTTGTGATGGTGATAATTGGCTTCTCTTGGCTTGCATAAAAGGTGATGAATAAATTTGGGCATGATATATCAGGTAAATTGTTGTCAAGGTGGAGATTGTTGAAAACGTGCCAACTAATTTCCCATGCGGTTGCATGCACATTGACTAAAAAACAATGTGCAACACACTACAGTGAACAATTTGTGTAACTGGTGGATCATATTGTAATCAATTTGTCTAACAGTTTGATAGATACTATATATACGAGCATACCCATAGAGGTGAAGTGAGCAATGTAACAATGTAGTGTAGCATAGTGTGTGGGAAGAGAGGAGAGGATGGTTGTATGCATGTGATTGGCTATTGTAATTCTCCCTTGAATAATAAGAATATCGATTATCATTGCCCCGTGGTTTTTACCGTATTGGGTTTCCACGTAAATCAGTGTGTGTGATTGTTGATGTGTCTAGTTTGTTCTTGGTTTTATTTTCCTTTCCATTAAAATATTTTTATGTTTATGTTTATGCTGCCTAACATAGATGAAGCTAGAGGCGATGGTTGAAGAGCACTGTGGTAGGGAAGCAAAGTAGAGATAAGGGAATATTACAAGGTAGGCATATAAATATTTGATGGAGGAGAGAACACGTGGACAAGACTTGTGGTGGGTGGATTTCGAAAAAACCATTGGGAAACCTATTTTTAACGACATGTTACATAAGCGGAACTCATGGGTATTGCTCCCTAAAACACTTCATATTATACTTTATATCCATGTTTAAAATTGTATGGATTTGATAGATATATAAACTAGCACACTCCCTAAACAGGAGAATAGGAATGGTAAAGTTATTTTCATAATATTCATAATATTGTTTTTAATAAGAATTTTAAATTTAGAGGGAAGAAAAAGAT
>JASDQU010102833.1:20110-38264 GCA_032191745.1 Picea mariana
GGGAACCGTGGATGCCCCCAAAGCTGGGTCAGGTCTAGAGAAGGACAATTGATCAATGGTCACTATCCGACCCTCATGTGGAAACAACAAGACTCAAAAAACTGTAGTGACCACAGCTTGCATAGCATAAGTCCAACTACGACCTAAAAATAGATTGTAGTTGAGAGGGGCATCGACTACCTCTACTTTGACGCACACGGTCTTCCCTCCTAAATGCACAGGGAAAGAAGGAATGATGCCATGTGGTCAGAAAGAACGACCGTCAAACGCAGTGAGGAGAGTAGGTGATGGAGACAACTTGGGTTGACCAATGGCTTTCCAGCATGCCAATGACATAATGCAAGTCGAAGTGCCCTTGTCGACCACCGTGCGGAAGATATTCCATGTAAAAGTTTTCGTGGGATGAGCCACTACTATCTGAAACGTGACGTGGTAAGGCAGACGAGGTTTCAAGTCAGTCATATATAACATGATGGTACATGGGTTACAAGTCTCAGTAGAGACTAAAGCAGTCAACAAGGCTTTCCTCTGAGTAGGGAAACTTTGGAGGACCTCCAAAGCGGACATAGCACAAGGGGTTTGGGATAAATCTTCCACCACAGAATAATTCTGGGTGGCCCTTGCATTTGGATTGTGAGAAGCTTTCTTAAATGCACCCTTTGGAATGCGTGTCATCGTTTCTCCCAATGTCTTCTCAATATGTAGAGGAAGAGATGGGATCTCGGCTTCTTTACCCTTTTCAGAGGCGCTTGGTTTACTATAGTCGTGTGCTCTATTCGTGATTAAAGAATCACCCCTAACCATATATACGTTCGTGGAAGAGGAATTATTTGGAGGAGGGCAGCTTTCCTGGCTGCCCCCCTCAGCACTTGTAGAGGCTTGAGTTAAATTTTGCCCATGCTGAAAGGGATTAGTCAACATGACTTTTTGTTTCTATGTGACAAACTTTTGGGCCTCTGCAAGTCGAGGACATAGATGATTCAGGTGGTCTTCCGCACACAAGTTGCACGGATATCTCGCCTTCCGTTTTTCCGTAGTGCCCTCACCAGCATTATCAGTGGGTTTTTTATCCCCCTTACCCTTCTTGCATTGTTTTTTCTTCCCTTCAGGATACTGGGGGGCCTTTGGGTTAGTCGTCTGCACGGAGTGTACTTCCGACATTTGGGTAGGAGGAGCAGCCAAAGTAGTAGTCTGGCTGGCCGCTAAGTGTTGTATAGATAATTGTTGCAATTGTTTTGTCAATTGCTCAGCGGGCTTGGTTTTCACTGAACCAACAATACCATCGGCATGTGGTCCCTCTCTCTCTCTAGTTTTGTCCAGTATCAATCGTGGTGCATCCGGAAGGATGTTGTATAACAAACCAAACTGAGAATAGATGAGCTCAAACTGCTGAGCCCTCATGATGGCATCTTCTTCGGAGAAAACCCCTGAAGTCGCGACGTCTTTGGATAATTGTGGGACTAAAGACTTAAGGAACCACTCTAGCAGGAATGTTGGTGGGACTGGTACTTTGCTTAGACTCTTTCAACGTCTCCACTCTCGGATATGATCAGAGATATGGTTAGTTGTCGTCTGTTCGAAATTGGCTAGCAACTCCGTGCCGGCGTCGTATCTCACAAGTAACTGGAAATGGTTAAGGAAGGCCATCTCTAGTTCACCAAAAGAGGAGTATCGTGAGTGATCAAGATCGATGTACCATTTCACGGCACTCCCGATAAGAGTGCGTTGAAACAATCGCAACTGGATGGAGTCATATTTCAATGAGTTAGATGAACACCAAAGATGGAAAGTAGTCACGTGATCACCTGGATCTTCGTTAGGCTTGGCCTCAAAATTTGGAATGTCTGAAGGCAACTTCATTAGCATAGGAGGCCAATGTGGATCGTGACAGATAGGATCATTTAACAACCTTGTCAAATCTGGCAAGTGTAACATTGCCAGGAATGGTAGTTTGGGTTGTTGTTGATAGCCTGGGAAAAAGGGTCCTGGAGTTTGACTAGCACCAGGTTGTCAGGAAAAGTTTGGTTGCTGGCCCGGATTCTGGTAGAAACCATGGCCCTGACCAGAGTAAGGATTTTGCATCTATGGAGACATCATTGGCTAATTCCCCATGAAAGACATAGGATGTTGGGCATTCATCGTGTTTGATGGACTTTGGGAAGGATTACCCCATGCCGGTCCTGATGGGAGAGGCATAGAAGTCTGTCCTGGGTTCCATTGACTGTGGAAAGAATTACCCCAGAACGACATTCCAGAGGAAGGAACGGATCCTTGTCCTAAGTTCCAAGGTCCTGGTATATGTTCCCCCGACACAGGAATAGTACCCTGCGCTGGAGTAGACTGTCCAAATATGGGAGTGCCCCCAGATGGGAAAGCAGTGGATGCGAAAGTGTTGTTACCAAACGTCCTGTTCCAAACAAATAGTGACGAACCTACCGGTAGAGTTTGCGTAGGTGTTCCTTGACTCCCGGCTCCAAATGAACTTGTGTGTGCAGGCTGCCCGGCGGACTGTTGATGAAATCCACCAAGCGAAGGGGACGAAGGAGAGATATGACCTCCAGCATAAGGAAAATCATTGAAAGGGATAGGAATGCCCCCAAGTTGACCTTGCAGAGGAGCGTTAGAGCTCCCTTCCCCTAGACCCAAAGTCTGTAAAGTGGAGTAAGTGAGTGCAGGACTTGTACCTAAACTAGGCATACCATATGAAAACGGAGGGCCTGTCGCACTAGGTGTGAAGGGAGGTGTGGCCGCCGCAAAAGATGGGGTTGGTCCACTGTGCGACGTAGTTGCGGCCGATACCATGGTGGCCCGGACCGTCGACAAGGGAAAGTTAGGTGAATCTTATCCTGTGGTAGCAACGGTGGTGGGAATGGAAGAATTCCCAGAGGAAGTAACAGGGTTTGTTGCCATAGCTGTGTGAGGCACTGACAGGCATTCGTAAAATTGAATTGTCACAATAACTTGCAGCCAAGTATAAGTGGTTGGGGTTTCAACCGAACCAATATTGGAGGTTGATTCCTCTAGGAGTTGTTCGGGCACAATGGTTTGTAACCCGGCTGCTTCGAAAGGCCCTTGTTGGTCTAGCTTTCGCCTCAATGGTGGCGGAGGTGGCTCTAGTATCACCGTCGGCAGGCCCAGAAGCCTTCATGACCGGCGAAGCTCTGAATCCTCCACTGTGTGAGAAGATCCACGACATGCTAAGGTATTCTACATGTTCAAACAATAACACACACTAAAAAGAATCCCCTATGAGATACGACAAGCAATCACTAACTATTTTGAAGAACAATTACAACAGCCAACACTAGAGCAACTTACCGGTGCAAGTGCAACTCAAATACGAAAGCACCCTCCGGGTATACTCTACAAAGAGTGGCCCGATGTCTGTCCTAGGTACCGCAGTATACCCCCGCAGTCACCTGTGTAGGTCCCTAGAAAATATTGGCAACTAGTTTGCCAGCACGCGAACAATCACCAGGCAGGTACAATCGATAGTTGGGTAGACCACAATGAGCAGGGTATCAAGCCTGAAACCTGTCAAGGGTATCGAGAGCAAATGGTCCAGAAGACAACTGAGGACCTCGAATGGATTCGAGACCCACGAAGCCCCGTGGCAAATGCAAACGACGGAATCCCTCAACAAATCCTCGATATGTGTTCTCCACTATGCTTGGTCTGGCTTTGGAGGGGTTATCTCCGCTACCTTTCCTTATGCGACCTCGTGTTTAGCCCTTGTGTTAGAGGGGGGTCCCAGATAACTTCCACGAAACTGGACTTCTACACTCCCTATCATAGACTCCAATGTTTGGTTTTGAGTGGCCTTGGAGAGTTTCCTCTCCAACCTATTCCAAGGCCCTAGTCCTGAGCTAGTGTATGAACCCTACAAACAAAAAGTCTAATAGATTTTAATTAGCGTTGCTTTTAATGGGATTTTTTACGTCACAAGGTATGAAGGTGAAACTGATGGTGTGTAAAGACTCAAAGAAAAATGAATAAGAAATTCTTGAAAACAAAAACTTTTACAAAAAATGCAAAAATCCGCAACTTTTCAACAAAAAAGACTTCCTTTTCTTTTCAATTTTTCTAAGATTTCATGCAACAAACATAAAGGAATTTCGCTCAACTACGAGCTACTTATGATCTAAATGCACTGCAAAAACTTATGAAAAAAGACTTCTTCCTAGCTATTGATGCAGCAACACAATCTTCAAACCAAGAAGCAAATCAAACAGAGATATATATATTTTTTTATTTAAGTGCTAAATGAAGCAACAAAGGGAAAATGCCGACAAGCCCAAAACCAAGAAAATAAAATAAAATTCTGGCTTAAAGCGCAGATCACAAAGAACCAGAGCAAAGACGCACAACGACAATCAAGAAAGCACCGACTCTTACGCTTGTCTAAAAACCATAAAACAATTTTTTTTCTTTTTATCTTTTCTATCAAATATCCACTAAGAAAAAATAGGCTATGGGTAAGAGGCCCTAACCTACTGACTGTGCAACCCTAGACCCAGACACCTGAGAGGAACACTTCTCACTACAGGAGGGGATGACTGCCCCACCTTGAATGAAAAGCAACCTGACAAGCCCGTGACTGTCACTGACACATCATGCATACCAACATGGGCTGAGCTATAACAGCGTGCGGGTACCCGCGGGATGAACTGGTACAGGCTGTGTGTATGTATAAAATCCAAGACAAAACTAAACACATACAGCCCAGACCTGGAAGAGGCCTCTGGTATTGACAACCAGGGTCTCTTGAAGGCTTAGATGCTTATTCTTTAACAGAAAAGGAAAATGATTGCAAAAAATATCAAACACAATAAAGCAGACTGAGACAACACTATGAATCAGCAAGACCCAGACAGGATCCAGAAAGCCCCTTGAGAATGTAGAATTTTGACAGGGAAGAGGAGACTGCCTCTTAAGCTCTCTGAGTCCTACATGCTACTGAAACCTCTATAGCAAGCGTTCACACGCGGGCTGTAAGATATTAGGACGCGGGTCACACGCGAGCAGGCCTTCTGCAAGATGCGTGTACCTCTGTGTGTCCTGATACTTATTGTGAAGCAACAGTCAAGGAAAAAACTGGTATAAAGAACCAGGTTCCCTTCTAGATATGACCTAACAGAAAACAAGCAATCAAAGAAACATAAAATATAATCCTTTAAACTACCCAAAAACCTCAACTAAATCCGAAAACCCTAAGAGTATCTTCCCCAGTGGAGTCACCAATTCTGTTGTTGGGAAATAATACCCTACAGACTAACAAGCTAGGGCTAAACTTGCATGCAGATCATGACCCTAAAGAAATCACTTTTAACCTATCACCCCAAGACTCAAACCCCTTTTTCACATACAAGCATGGAAAGAACCTACTAACCTTTTTACTGATGTTTGGTGTAGATCCTCCATTGCGCTTTGTCTGCTTGCTTGCGCTGCTCCTTCCAAAGACAATCCTGCAATCAAGACAAAACACTACGCATGCATGCTATTTTTCTACTTGAGAGTTAGAGTTTAAGCATAAATCGAATAAATCATACAAAAGTCATGCATTGGGACAGGAAAAGTATTCTTTTATTAATCTCAAGATGAATCAACTTACAATAATGATAGAGATTGGCCACCGTTCCTTGATCCTGATCCTGGGCTCCTCCTCTTCTTTGTCCTCCAACTGCTTTGCTTTAATTCTCCTTAAGCTTAAGGAAAGGCGAAAGGGTTGGGACAAATGGATTCGGCAATTGGGCAGAGTTTCTTTGCTATATTTTTCCTCCTCCAAATAGTACCCCTACCCCTTCTTTTATATGCTAGAAGGAGCTAGGGTTTTGGATGAAATCTTGGCCATGCATGGCTGGGAGTTTCAGTTAACTAACCCATAGCTTTTTGTCCCGTCGGAAACTTTCCTGTTTTTGTGCTTTGTTAGGTAAACGCGGGCTGTAGTAGGCCTGCCAGCGTTCCAACGCATTCTGTGGTAGGCCTGACAGTGTTCCAACATGTGCAGTAGTAGGTTAGGGCGCGTGCTACTTGATTTAAGAGGATTTTCAAGAGTTTATTCAGCATGGCTTTGGCAAGGAAGGGATATGAGTTGGCCTGATGCCAGGTAAGCATTTGTGGTGAAATTTAGGGTTATAACACATCCCTGGCCACCGACCCCTTCCGGGTAATGCTACCGAAACAACCTTAATATTTCCTTTACTGCTTTGATACCAATTTGTGACATCCCCAGCCTTCAATAGGCTGGGCAACACCACTGCGGAAAACTCACTGTAATTTTTTCCTTCTGTTCGGATACCATTTTGTGGAATCTTCAGAACATACATATATATAACATGCATTTCTAATGAATTTAAAACAAATAATACATAATTATTGCTACCATACAGACTCTTATGGAATTGACAGTAATTCATACATGCAACGGAACACATGATAGCATTGCAAGAATCACAGACATGCACAACATACATAATTAAGCATAGAAATGAACATAGGAATAGATACTTATCTTTTAATTGAAGTACACTAACTGCATGCAGACCTTCCACGAACCTTCGAGCCTTAGACCATGCTGCTCATCACGCTTAGCAGTGGGTCACCCCCGAGCTGGGACTAAGCTCCATCCAGGGCAAAGGAATCCTAGAATAGGCTGAGGTTACAGGAAACTGCACAATGAAACTGGAAGGATTCTCTCCAGGAGCCTTCTTACGTCGACTGCTCATGGAATCTCATTCCCCACATGCCTGTTTCACCCAGGGAATAGGCACCTTCACTGTTCTATAGTCCATCGTCTACTCCACTTCCCTTTTCAGGGTCTTGGTAACAGACCAGATCATGAATTCTTAGATCTCCGTAGCTGGTGTTGGACTGTCTCTAGAAGAAAATCACTTCTCAACAAACTCTCTCACCTAGAGAGAGCTGCTCACAGGTCTGACAACCTGCCTCTTCAACGACGGACCTGACATCCCACTTCTTCCACCAACTACGACTCAATTCCAGCAAGGTGAGGACAACAAAAAAAGTTCAATACAACTTAGGGAAAGTAAACAACCACAATTCGGTAAGGTATGACTCGGTTTTAGCAAGTGCAGATATGTTGGGATTCATAGGAAAACACAGGTCGACTTTCCCTAGTTAGCGGTTTCAGAGGTGCGTGAAAATGTAGAGGTCGACCACCAAGGCCTAACAAGTTATGTGAGAATGGAAGAATGGGAAGCGAATCCCCCAACAGGCTGACTTTCCAGCTTAAATTGCATATGAATGAGCCAACACATGTCGCCCATGAAGCACATCCATTTCCATTTGGAAGTCCCCTGTCCTCCCAAAGGAACTTAGGATAAAAACATATCCTTCTAATTAGTTTTTTTGGAATAATAATAAATTATAATTCTCTTGGACTTAATCCCTTAAGCTTAGCCCTTCTTTCCAACCTCTTAGCCCCCTCTCCCTTACCCAGCCTAGTGGAAGCGTATTCCCCCATTTTATTTTATTGTGGCCATTCTACATGCATCGATGTTTTTATATTAATGATATGAATAGTTACATGAACAAAAATAGGCTCCAGGCCTTTAAAACCTAGGCTCTCCGGCCTAATAACACATAAGCTTAGCATCTTATAATTGTTCGTATCACCAACCTACAAAACTTGTTTACAATTCATAAATACAACTGGGGCTCATCCTTGTGGATATTACAATCCCCTCCCCTTATTTTTACACTGTCCTCAGTGCAACTTATTTACACAGCATCAAAAATATTTTCAAAATCTTCAAAAAGATGCAAGTATTCTACCCGCATAGCATCCTCATGCTCCCATGTCACGTCCTCATGATTGTACCAGGTCCACTAGACCTTTACAAGCCCTATGGCTCGATTCTGGAGCTGTTTTCTCTTCCATTCCAATATGCACATTGGATGCACCTGCAAGATGCTTTCTTGCTCCACTCGAATCACATTCTAATCAATTACATGATTAGGATCAAGTATATATTTCTTAAGCAATGAAATATGAAACACATTATGTACAATCATGGATGCAGGAAGTGCAAGCATATATGCAACTAGTCCAATCCTTTCTAGGATTTCAAATGGCCCACAATATCTGTCTTATATTATCGGATAAATCGGTAGGTGCGAACACTAACAGATCTCCCTAGATCCACTTGGATTTAGAACAAAACAAGATAGGACATGACTCTTTCCCTAAGTTGTAGTCATTGAATCTACTAATAAGAAGGAATGAGTAACATACATTTATATCACTTCCTTAGGTCTCTGTTGTTCCCGCTTCGCTCCGGTGCTCTTGTGAAATCATGCCCAAGACAACATAAACCAACCAAAGTGAAGATAACAAAGTATATTCAATGTCAACCTATGCATATGATCAAGGAGTTACACAATAAAATAAGAGTGATATTATGGGAAAGGGACATGCCGCTGTATTATATTAAATGAAAGTAGAAGATACAACCGGATCTCCTTGATGTCACAAGATTCCTTTTAGTGACCCTTGGTTCCAACACACACACTTTCTCTACATTTGCATGAAGAAGGTCTGATGCAACTTGATAGACCAAAAAGAGTCTCCAAGCTTCTATCCAAGTAGGGTTTTTCACACAATTCTTTCACCAATTCTTCATTCAATCTTGCTTAATCTTTTCCATGAGAAACCTTTCAATATATAGGAGAAGGAGAGATGGTTACATGGATGAGGATGACACCACTAAATCTGAGGAGTCAGTAGGATGCCAACCATGCAAATTCCAACTCATTTTTTAGAAGATCCCTTCTAGAACCTTTGTGACCTCTTCCCCTTTTCAAGCTTAAAAACAGGTTCGCACCCTACCTATATAGAAGACTACGAATAGTTCACACCCTAAGTGTGGGTTGCCTACGAGAATGAATGATTTTCACACCCTGTAACATAGGCAGCCTGCGAACTCATCTTAAAAATGTGTTTTTGGGAGAAGACAACAGTCACTTTTTTCAGGCAAAAAGGTCTTTGTGGGAGCTTGAATACATCACTGTAGAGACATCACCAGAGTGACCAAAATCATGAGTAGCAGAATGCCCCCCAAAGTATGAGGCTGGAATCTGTGACAGCCAAAATACTTTGTAAACTACGTGTGTGTGTGTCAGAAACCAGGAGCACACCTAATCAGAAACCTGTAAACAACCAAGCATTTGTAGAATATAATACCAGTTATGAGGTAGGCGTTCCCATTCTCAGATCCCAAATGAATGGAATCATAAATGTAAGTTATGTCCACCAATCATACACCATGGATCCATGTCGTCAAAATGCTACATAGCCACCAGGAATACACTGTGGATCTATGTGAAAAGACTTGAATTAATATGACATAGCCACATGACATACAAAGTGGATCTATGCGTCGAAAAAAATCATACATACTCCATCGTAGCCTGCATAAAAATGATGAGACCCAGGGTCTTCAATCTCGTTACCTGAAAGTACGAATCTAGCCATGTGATTACATGTGTTGAAGTCGAACATGGTAGAAACCACTTGATTACCGGTCATTGAAAAAGAATGTTAACAAGTGTGAGGGAAATCACCATTGATGTCAATGACTCCCAAGGTACCGAAGTACAATACGAACGAATGTGAATAAATGAGCTGAAGTCGAGCACTCGGCGGAATCTCTCGATCAGGGATCAATGATGTGAAACCCCTGTCGAAAGTGAAGAGACCTGCCATTAAGGCATGCAGGTTCCAAGGTACTAAATGATTTCTAAGTTGCATTTCCGGATAATGAGTTGGAGTTGACCGAACAAGACTCGTCACAAGAGGGCCTTAATGTATCCCCCCATCAATGACATGAAATAAGTAATAGATTTTGAGGATGAAACGAAGTATGAAGATAGGTCAAAACAGACACAGGGAAGGCCGACATAGTAAGAATGGAAAATTGCAGATGGCCAACTCAATAGAGGGCTTGGTTGGAATTCTCTTGAACATATGAATGACACGACCAAGGACTTGGAAACACTGACCCAAAGACGACTCAAGATATGACCTTGTAGCAAGTTGAACGAGAGACAAATGGATTTCCCAACCCAGACTCAAATGACGAATAGGGGGTGTCATGTTCAAGAGCGACGCTTACTTCCATTAATATGAATACGAAAACACATCCCTTTCCCAAAATTTCTCCCACCATGTCTGGCAAGTACCTCTTTATTTTTACACAAGCTTGAGGAGGATAACATATGCTTGTTGATGTAAGCTCATCTTTCGGACGAGTCCCTCAGAGTATATTTAACGAGCCCTAGGAAGGAGTGGCTCGGTCTCATATGGGCCTTTCGATGTTTGTTTTACGAGTCCAAAGAAAGGAAACTCGAGAGTTTTTCATGTTTTGAGAGTCTGAAAAACACTTAAATAGAACTCTCCCAGTTCCTTTTTCGTAAATAAGTTCGACGAGACCGAAAAAGTGATAAACTATCGCCCGCCAAATGTTTTCTTCAGATACTTTAACGAGCGTGAAGAGAACAAGATCGCTCAACAATCTTTTCATTTTTATGGAGCGTGAAAAGAGCTTAAAGGATACTCCCTTAGGTTCGTAGTTTTTGTGTTACCATGACAAGTACGAAAAGATGAGAAAAAGTATACTCGGTTACAGTCTCATATATTTTCGAGCGTGAGAACGAAAAAAGAGTAAGCTCGAGGTTTTTTCTATAAAATCCCTAAAAAAGTAGTCGTATATGCAACAAAAATAAAAAACACCTGTACCCCCCCGTTTAGACTTCGAAGTTTCTATATCTGCAAAAAAAAAAAAAAAACATACTCACTAGGCTATTAGGGCATTAGGTTTTATAAGAAAAATAAAAATAATATATAAAAAATCAATAAAAAATAATAAAAAGTGAATAAATATGGGTAAAAAGAGATTTTTACCATTTCATTATGATTTTGCGAAAAACTTGTCCAACATACCTCATTTTCCCCCAAATTTCTTTGCTCGATTGTGGGAGGCACAAGCGATCATTCAACGAACTGTTTTAGCCAATGAGGTAAGCTCTTGATCCTTCAACTTTTCCATGGTTTAGTTTTGGTTTTTATTGGCAATTTTTTGGGTTTTAAGTCCATTTTAGGGTTGGACCATACGCTCAAGCATTCTCGCAGGTGGGCCTTAGGGGATTTGCGAGAATATAGGATTCTCACAGGTGGCCTTTAGGGAACCTGCGAGAATCTCGAACTGTGCCAAAGGCTCACCTGGGAGGGTCGAAACATGGATTTTAAAGTTTGGTTTTGCTCAATAAAAAATATGCAAGAGTTTAAAACAAGTTGTTGACTCTCCTCTCATGGCTCTTTTGCGGGTGTTTGACCATCACAATATTGGAATGGAGAGAAAGGGAACATGAGGAGGATGATGCTATTGCCAGGAATGACCTAGGTACAATCGCTGCCCTCTGGGACTGTGGGCTATTGAAATTCTTCAGGATTCCGGGCATGAGAGCCCAACTCAGATTGTTGGAATACCTGGTCCACATGTGGGACGTGGACCAGCAGTTATTTCACGTGGGATTCCATACACTGACCCTAGATATCGAAGATATCTATTTTCTAATAGGGTTGTCATGATGCGGATACCATGCTACTTTGACCGGCGATAGAGGCGGCGGAATCCCTATGAGTGAGTATTGTTGCTAGTATTGTGTTTCTGAGGTAGAGAGAAGCAAGGGTAAGGTTGCTATTTGGGGGGTCCAAGATTTGACCCTGCAGACCATCTTGTTTACTATTGCACGCATGGATGGGAGCGCGGCTTTGCACATGGCTCTCCAGAGCTACTTCCAATACACCATAGAGTGCACAGAGCCTCGGGTCTTCAACTGGTCGGATGGAGTTCTCTGCAATATGAAGAGACAATTAATGAAGTGCAGAAAGGGTGACTTGAAGCAGTTTGGGTACGGATCACTTTTGGTGTCATTCTTCCTTGAGAGGGTCCCACTACTACGATTATAGGTTGATTGGGGTTTATCGACCCCACAAGATCTGAGGATGTTGAGGTGGTGCAACCTCATGGCTCGACACATAGTAGGGCCTATAATCAAGTATAATGATTCATTTTTTGACTAGTTGTGGCCCCAGATGCTGATGATTGATGACTACGCATACGCTGGTTTGGATTTTTAAGGGGATCCGGATTTGGCCCTACCTGAGGATGCTCAGTGGGGTGATTTAGGTAAGAAGTACACATTTTGTTCTTTTTAAATATTTTTGTAAACTTTATCATATGAAATTTTTTTATGTTTATCCAAGAACTAATCAAAAATTTCTTTTTGATGACACAGATGTGGGGCCACATCAACCTCCAAGAACGTCTCCTATTCAATGACGAGGAGAAGAGGCTCCGGTGGCGAGATGGGATGCCGAAGACTACGAGGCAGTGGAGAATAACTTGGAGGGGTTGACCGCAGACGTCCCAGACATTGCTATTAGGGAGATTCTGAGACATTATCAGTGCCATACTGTGGGCATGTCCGAGTTTCTCAGTCGACTTCTTCGTAGAGTGGCCTGAGTAGTTGTGTGTTATCATGAGCGTCATCCATGATGCTATTTTGTAGAAGCTATGGGCTTCGTATTTTTGAGATTTTGGTCCTTGGACATAAACTTTTTGTAAAAACTTTTGATCGTTATATACATATATACGGCTTCTACCGGCTTATCTTGTGTTATGTTATACATGTAATGTGTGATTGGTTTATAAGTGTCCCAAATGTCTGTCTAACACATAGTTAGCTAAAGCATCAGTCAATGTATTTAGACATCTAGGAATGTGTTGATATTTGATATAATCAAAATAACGTTCCAAGAGGCAAACTCGTAAATATATCCATAATAAAGTAGGACTTTGAATAACGTAGACATTACTTAGCTGTAGTACTACTAGCTGCGAATCGAGTCATATAACCAGGTGGTGGATATCGAGAAAAATAACATCAAGCAACAATTCGATGACGACGCTATATTCCGCAATATTATTGGTCAAACGACCAAGGCACACACCTCGCAAACTGATAAGTTCATTTTTAGGTGCGTAAATTGCCCATGTAGCAAAAGAAAGATTCTGAGTACTACGACTAGTGCCATCGGCGAAACCAATGTGGCGTAGCGAAGACTCCGACATCTGGAAACCAAGCACAACGTAAGATAAGCGGTCAGGGGTAGAGACCAAATAAAGAAAAATCATACTACAGTAACACACAAAAAGTATAATACAATAAAATACAAGCACTCATGCATAGGTGATCTTAGGCATAGTACTTCTTTAAATACAACCCATTTCTGGGTTCACTCAAAGGGATACCGTCATAGTCCACCAACTCGTAAGCTCCTTTCTCCAAAACTCGTCTGAGGATATAAGGACCTCGCCACATAGCTTCAAATTTTCTGGCTCCTAGCATATCCCAATCTTGTTCGTAAAGGAGAACCAGATCACCTTCAGAGAAAACGCGTGGCCTGACATGTTTGTCATATTTGACTTTGACGCGTTTCTTCTGGGATTCTATAACTAGGGTGGCATCGTGATGGGTTTCGTCTAATTACATGAGATACAATAGACGTTCTTCTTTGGCAGAAGTGTTTGGGAGAAGTTTGACGACTAGTTTTAGGGAGGGTATCTCACATTCAATCGACAAGATGGCTTCTAGACCATAGACTAACTGGAATGGTGTAAACCCAGTAGCAGACTTAACAGATGTCTAGTAATCCCACAATGATGAAAACAACATCGTGTGCCAACTTGTTTTGTGAATCCCTATCATTCGTCGAAGCATGGTAATGAGGACCTTGTTTATTGCTTCAACTTGGCTGTTGTCTTATGGGTAATAGGGTGTTGAGTTTTCATGGCGAAGACCCAACTTTTTAGAAAGTTTAGACATCATGAAGTTTCTAAAGTGGCTACCATGATCAGTAATGATAGCCTGAGGAACACCAAAATAAGCAACGATGTGATTGAATATGAATAATGCTGCAGTCTTTCCGGTATTGTCAAATGTTGTCATCGCCTCGAGCCATTTCGTAAAATAATCTACGGCTACAATAATGTATCCATGCCCCTCGAACGAGTGAGGGTGACATGTCATGAAATCGATACCCCATTTCAAAAAATGACCAATAGAGACCACAAGGTCTAGAGGAGTAGGGTGTGATCATATTTTATTGTTGTAGGTTTGGCAAGCGTGGCATTTTTGGATGACAATTATACAATCGCTAAATAAAGAAGGCCAAAAATACCCTGCCCGTAAGATTTTTTGGGCAGTAGCATACCCAGACATGTGACCACCACAAGCTCCAGAATGGTAGTCATTCAGGGCTTTCTCGGCTTCGTCAAACATGAGGCAGTGTTGAAAAATGAAGTCAATCCCATGACGATGAGGTATCACCGAGGATAATATACTGATGTTCTTGGTAGCGTATTCGACAACGGTCAGTTCTAGACAAATTAGGCTAGAAAGTCTGGTTATGGAGATATATGATGATATCTCCATACCAATGGTCATCGGAACTAATCAGGAAAAGGGATCCATTGGGTAATGAATCTTCTGCTACATTTTCCGTCTCATAGAAGGGAAGGTTGCATATCAACTCAGAAAACACCAAGGATTTCTTGGACTTAGCGCGTTCGAATTCTAAGTCAAACTCCTAGAGTATTACAATCCATTTGGCGTATTTGTGCCCTAGCAATTGACGTGTAAGAATGTGATGCATAGGGTTTCAGTTAGAAATCACCATAGTTTTTCATAAAAGGATATAGTTCCGGAAATGTTGAACAACTTGGACGGTTGCCAAGGCCATTTTTTCAACATGTAAATACTTGGTTTCGGTGGTCGTGAGACTCCGACTCAAGTAATAGATGACATGTTTGTCATGAGAATCATCCTCCTGGATGAGAACCATAGTAATGGTATAGTTTGAGGCTGTGAGGTAAAGGAAATAATCCCGACTGTAATTAGATGGGAAGAGTAGTGGGGTACATGTCAAAGATAGTTTCAAAGCTTCAAAAGCTTCGTTGGCAGTGGTATCCCATACGAACTCAAAACCTTTCTTGAGAAGTTGCATAAATCCAAGAGTTAGCTCGGCATAGTTCGGGATGAAATGATGGAGAAAGTTTTCCTTCCCTTGCAAACTTTGTAACTGGCGAAGTGAGGAAGGAGGGGGAAGGTTGAGAATCGCCTTGACCTTCAAAGGATCTACCCTGATCCCTTGACATGAAACAATAAATCCTAGAAGTTGGTCGGATTCTACGCAGAAAACACATTTGTGGGGATTCAAGCGTATATGGTAAAACCGATGTCGAAGTAAAATGGTGCAGAGGTGTATTGGATGGTCTACACGGCACATGGAATGAGCGGGTAAGTCATCGAGATATGGCTGCATGATGTGATTTATAGCATGAAAGGCGTAAGACATAGCACGTTGAAAAGTTGCACTGGCATTCTTTAAACCAAATGGAAGTTTCCAATATGCAAAAGTGCCCCAAGGAAAAATAAAAGAGGTCTTGTGTTGTTCCGTAGGTACGATATTGATTTGATTATATCCAGAGAAACCATCCATCAGAGAGAATATTTCACTTCCGGCACAATCGTCGATGATCTGGCCAACGAAGGGGGTAGGAAAGTTGTCTTTAGGACAAGCTTTGTTAATGTCCCTATAATCAACGCATACGCGGATTGTGTCTTGTTTCTTATTGATTGGAACAAGATTGGAAACCTAGTCAGTTAGAGCCACCAGGTAAATGAAGCTAGCCTTAAGAAGTTTCTTGACTTCAAGCTTGATAGCGGCTGCTTTACATGGGTGGACCGGACGCAGTCGTTGCCAGACGGGTTTAGTGCCTGGGTATGTCTTAATCTCATGTACCACAATGTCGGGGTCAATACCCAACATTTCTTCATAGCTCCATGCGAAGACGTCATGAAATTCTTGGAATAGAGACTTGTAGGTGACAACTTCATCATGGGAACATAAAGCTCCAATATGCACATTTTCAACAATTCCAGGTTTTATGGATATGTCGAGGGGGAGGGTGGGTGAGATGTTACTTAAGTTCCCTTCATAGAATAGATCCTGTGTAGACTCGGGAATGGTAGAAATGATGACAACAATCAACAGGGTCGAGATCCATTGGTAACCCTCGATGGTGTGTTGTTCCAGGAAGAGGATGGAACAATGATGTCCATCGTCCCAAGGGGTTTCTTCCATGGGCATAACAGACATAATCATCTCGTCTGTGGGAAAAATGATGTGGATTGGATCTGGATATAAATCCCCAAGAGAGGGGGTAGAAGGGGTTACCGATTGAATGGCTTGATAAGCGGATTCGACCGGACTCAAAGGCATTTCATCACCATATCGAAGATGATCGTCGGGGTTGGGTACCATCCATGGGTCGTAAGACACAGGGGTTCTGTGAATAGAGGTGGAGATCATGTTGATCAAGGCGACAAACAGATGTGGAACATCGGGTGGTGGTATGGGGAAAGTACCCATCAAAGAGGAATCTTTAAGAAGACCCACATCGATGTTCTCGTATCCAGGGGGGTTTTTGCAATGAATGGTACATTTCCGGTACATGAATCAGAGTGAAAGAAGGCCAATTGGTCTACGGTAACTAATTTTCCTTGATGTGAGAAATTCATGACACAAAAAAGAGTGGACACAACTGCGTGCATGGAATCGATCTAGCTACGGCCAAGTAGAAGGTTGTAATCGAGAGGAGCGTCAAATACCTCCACTTCAATGTTGACTGTTTTGCCTTCTAACGCAATAGGAAACGAAGGGAGTACACTGTAAGGCTTAAAACCAGAGCCATTGAAGGCTTTGAGCATGTTGTGGGATTCAGTCAAAGGAGGAGATTTGATGGCTTTCCAGTAGGTAATAGACATGACACATGTCAAGGCACCCCCATCAATAACTATTCTACAAATGTTTTTGTTGGAGACAATAAATTGTATTTGGAAAGCGAGTTGAGGGGTTAACCTTGGAATGTGATCTTCCAAGTCAAAAATTATTAAATTCGTATCCGTAGGGTTGATTCCACCAGTAGCTTTCAACAGTGCCTTCCATTGTGTAGGACAACTCTGAAGGACTTCGAGGGATAACATTGCGGACGGTGCTTGGGCCAGATCTTCTACAATACTGTAGTTCTGGGTGACACGTGCATGAGGATTGAAACCCGATTTTTGAACAACACCCTTTGGAGGAGGGCGAAGGACTGTATCTAGGCTCGGTCATTCGAGATGAAGAGGACCATTGGTAGGTGGAGTTGTGAGAGATGGTTGGACCAATGAAGGAGGTATTGCATCAACCTTCTCTTTGGAGGAAGAATAATCTTTGGCTTGAGTGGGAAGTGTGATGTCATTCTTCTTTGAATCACCTATACACATTAAGACATAGGATGTATTGAATGGGGAAGGTTGGTCATGAATGACCAATTAAGTTTGTTGTTGAGAAGGGAAAGGTTGAGACAACATGGCCAGAGTGGGAGGTTTTTGGGTCCCTTGAAGGAACTTAGTAACCTCGGCTCATCTTGGACAATCCTTAGTGTAGTGATCATCACCACAGATAAGACAAGGGTATCGGAGTTTGCGCTTATCCCTATTGTCAACATGTGGTGTTTTGCTTTTCTCAGTTTGCAGATTATTTTTATCCTCCTTGTTCTTACCCTTTCCCTTTTTGGATTTATTTTTTCCGGCGGGGGTAGATTGAACAAAGTTTACCTTAGAAGTATTGGGGTAGGAGATAGATCATTTTGAACATTATAAGAAATGGACTTGGGGTTGTTTCTAGAGGTTTGGATAGAATGCGGTTGGGCATGGAAAGTGCCAATCACATCATTAGCTGCATGAGAAGAAACAAGAGTGGTTGAAGTAGAATAAGTAGACGGACGAGGTGTGTCAGGGAGTAGATCGTAAAGTGTACCCATTTGTGAGTAAACGAGGTCTAGGTATTGGGCACAACTGATTGCCTATTCTTCTGTGACAAATCCACCCATGGCGATGTCACGAGCAATATCGTTCATGAATGATTTCGTGAAACACTCTGCCAACAACTGATCGAGAAGTTTGAGTTTAATGAGACGTCGTCTCCATCACCACTCATGAATGTGATCAGAGATATGAGTGGCTT
>JASDQU010102833.1:40870-52891 GCA_032191745.1 Picea mariana
GAGTGAGTCTAGCCAACGTCGATTCTAGGTACCATGAAGACTTACCCCTTCACAGTCACCTTGTGTAATACCATAAGGAGATAGGCTACTAAGGTTACCACCAACAACAATGATGCCTGGGGGAAAATTCGACAGTCCAATCCACATGCAAGGGCAGGGTATCTAGCTTGAAATCAGCTTGAGAGGATTCCACTCATCATTGTGGGTATACCTTCAAGTGACCCCCATAATACATGCAATATCTACACCGATATCAACAAAGCAGGGTGAGTAACTCTGTCAATCTCGATGTGACCTCAGGTTTGACCCTTGTGTGAGAAGGTCTTCCAAGAAAAAATGCTACAAATGGAATTTGGCACTCCTTATCACAAGATTCTATTGTGTGTTTTGTGCTTTGGAGAGTGTGTCTCACTGCCTATTCCAAAGCTCTAGCCTAGCTAGCGTTGGTGTAAAAGAGCCCTAGAAAAAGTTACTAGTTGAATTTTAAAATTGCACAATATTATTAAAGGTTGTTGTTACTCAAAAGGAGACGGAAATGAAACCGATGTTGTGTGAGACTCTGACTCAACAATGCATAAATAGGAATGACTGATACAAATTTTGTTCGATGAATCCTATTTACAGGAGGGAAAGAGGAGTTTTCTGGAACAATGTGAACTATGATGTATGATCTTCTCTAAAATGTAATATCAAACAACCATGAACAATGAAAATTCCCTATTCGTTCGCTTTCAATACTTGAATGCCAATATTTTTCGAATAAAAAGTTGCTTAAAAAAAAATGTCTTTAATTTTTTATTAGAAACCAAACAATAGGGATGGAACTAAGAAAAAACAAGCAACCAAAAAAAAAAAAATACACAACAAACACCCAAACCAATCTTTCAATGAAGACAAAAATAACAAACTAACAAGACCGATCTCTTCAAGTGCACATGGGTAACAATTTTCCAAGTAATAAGCAATTGAAAAAGACAATTGATCTCAAATTTTAAACCAATCAAAGGCTCCCGACCAAACAAGCACTCAGATTTCAAAACTAGAGATTATACCCTTGTTAAGAAAAGGTCAAGAGGTAAAAATTGAGAAAAAATGATCAAGAAGAGATTTCGATTTCTAAAAACTAATCATCTACAAGATTTGAAGTCAAGAAACATTCAATCACTGGCCAAAGAAGTTCGTCCTAGACACACAAACAAATCTGGGCATCTGAGGACACAAAAGACTTAATCCAAATTTTTCACAAGTGAGTTCGTAGGTTGGCAGTGGGGTACAGTGCAAGAATCAAGGATTATCGCAAGCTAGACATAGCCAGACTGTGATAAGTTTGCACTGAACTGAACAACAGGGTGCGAACTTTAGTGATTCTTGCAGGCTATAGAAGGGTGCATTGCGAGAAGGTCTGTAATCAAGAAAATTTTGGAAAAAAGACAAAACTTCTGAGGGAACTTATGGATCCAAGGAGTCTGTAAAGGTCTCCTTGAGACTCAGAGATTGATTGAGAATGAAAAATGGTAGGTTAAGAGAAAATGGCCAAGAAAAAACCACTAAAATGGGTTGTATCCCCAGCAGAGTCGCCAATTTTATTATCAGATAAATTGGTAGGTGCGAACACTAACAGATCTCCCTAGATCCACTTGGATCTAGAACAAAATAGGACAGGACATGACTCTTTCCCTAAGTTGTAGTCATTGAATCTACTAATAAGAAGGAATGAGTGGCATACCTTTATATTGCTTCCTTAGGTCTCTGTTGTTCCTGCTTTGCTCTAGCGCTCTTGTGAAATTAGGCCCAAGACAACACAAACCAACCAAAGTGAAGATAGCAAAGTATATTCAATGTCAACCTATGCATATGATCAAGGAGTTATGCAATAAAATAAGAGTGATTTTATGGGAAAGGGACATGTCGTTGTATTATATTAAATGAAAGTAGAAGATACAACCAGATTGCCTTGATGTCGTAGGCTTCCTTTCAATGACCCTTGGTTCCAGCACACACACTTGCTCTACATTTGCATGAAGAAGTTCTGATGCAACTTGATAGACCAAAAAAAGTCTCCAAGCTTCTATCCAAGTAGGTTTCTTCACACAATTCGTTCACCAATTCTTCATTCAATCTTGCTTAACCTTTTCCATGAGAAAAATTTCAATATATAGGAGAAGGAGAGATGGTTACATGGATGAGGATGATTCCACTAAATCTGAGAAGTCATTAGGATGCCAACCATGCGAATGCCAACTCATTTTCTAGAAGATCCCCTTCTAGAACCTTCGTGACCTCTTCTCCTTTTCAAGCTTAAAAATAGGTTCGCACTCTACCTATTTAGCAGACTGTAAACAGTTCGCACCCTAAGTGTGGGTTGCCTGCGAGAATGAATGATTTTTTCACCCTGTAACATTGGCAGCCTACAAACTCATCTTAAAAATGTGTTTTTGGGAGAAGATATCAGCCACTTTTCTCAGGCAAAAAGGTCCTTGTGGGAACCTTAATACATCACTGTAGAGACATCACCAGAGTGACCAAAATCATGTGTAACAACTACCAACTTGGAACAGTGTCCCATCTTCAGGGAGCTTTTGTTGGCTTTCACTTTGAAGAAAAAATGATCACCCACTTTAAATTACCTATGGGTTATGTTCTTATCGACATAAATGTTATGCCTATCTTGGGCAGCTTTCAAATTCTACTTAATCTTCAACATTTTATCTTCCATTTCCTTGAACAACTCTGTCCCAACCACTTCCCTATTAGTTGGGTTATCCCAGCTTATTGGGGTGTTACACTTTCTGCCATAAAGTGCTTCAAACGGGCTCATATTCAGTGATGCTTGACACCCATTGGTGTAGGAAAATTCTACCAAGTGTAGGTAGTATTCCCATTTAGATGGTTTTTCCATCACATAAATCCTTAACATATCTTCTATCACTTGGTTCAACCTCTCTATCTTCCCATCAAATTCTGGATGATAGGTTGTGCTGAAGTTTAGATTCATTCTGAACCCTTTGAATAACCCTCTCCAAAACTTTGAGGTAAATTTCGGGTCTCTGTCAGACATAATTGTCTTAGGAATACCATGCATTCATGCTACTTCCTTCATATAGATATCAACAACATTAGCTTCCTTGTGAGTAGTTTTCAATTGAATAAAATGGACATCTTTCGTAATTTTATCCACCACCACCATGATGGAATCATGTTGCTTTATAGTTCTGGGCAATCCTGTGATGAAATTGATTGTCACCACTTCCCACTTCCACTCAAGAATGGGTAAAGGCTATAGAAACCCTTATGGGTGCCTATGTTCAGCTTTGACCTTCTGACACTCCATACATCTGGCGATGTATTCTGCAATTTCCTTCTTCATACCTAGACAAAAGTGATGGCTCTTGATTGCTCCCACTTTTTTCTGATATTCAGGGTGCCCAGCATAAGGCACATTATGCATTTCTTTCAAGATCATAATTCTCAATTCCTGGAAATTAGGTACATAAATTCTATTTTTGTACAGGAGTGTTCCATCAACTTCCAATTTATAATCTTCCGCTTTCTGTAGCATCTTACCTTGCTATAGCTTTGCCACCAATTCCATGTACTGCAAATCTACCTTTGCAGCTTCTGAAATTATGCCTTTAATATCAATTTGATACATGATAATGGTCGTAACATGTAGTTCATGCACTCTTCTGCTGAGTGCATAAACCACTTTGTTCTCCTTTCCTTTAATATGATTGATATCAAAGTCGCACTCACAAAGGAATTCCAACCATCTACTCTACCTAGCATTCAAGGTTGGTTGATCAAACAAATACTTCAGACTATTATGGTTTGTCCTCAGTTCAAACCTCCTTCCCGTGAGGTAGTGCCTCCATTTCTTCAAGGCATGCACTATGGTTGCCAGCTCTAAATCATGAGTTGCATAGTTCTTTTCATGATCCTTCAGCTTTATGGATTCATAACATACCGCAAACCCATTCTGACTGAGGATTCCACCCATTCCTTCTTTGCATGCATCTATACATACTGAAAAATCTTCATTCAGATATGCAATCCTCAGGATTGGAGCACTGCTTAACAACTACTTCAATTGCTGGAAGCTTCTCTCACATTACTTTGTCCATTGAAATTTCTTCTCCTTCCTTTGTAAGGAAGTGATGGGGTGAGCTATCCTTGAGAACACTACAATGAACCTTCTATAATAGCCAGCTAGACCCATAAAGGATCTGACTTCTGTCACATTCTTTGGCGCTAACCATTCTCTGATGGCTTCTATCTTCTCAGGATCCACGACTATCCCCTCCTTTGAAATGATATGTCCCAAATAATGGATCTTCTTTTGATAAAATGAGCACTTTCTCAATTTGGCATACAGTTGGTGCTCTCTTATCACCTACAACACCATCTTGAGATGATGTTCATGCTCTTCCTCTGACTTGGAATACACCAGGATGTCATCCAAAAAGACTATGACAAACCTATCTAGATATTCCCTGAATACACCATTCATTAGGCACATGAAAACAATGGGTGCATTTGATAACCCAAATGGCACCACTATGAATTCATAATGACCATAACTTGTTCTGAAGGTGATATTGTTGATGTCTTCATCCTTTATCCTTACTTGGTGGTACCCTGACCTGAGATATATTTTTGAAAATATCTTGGCATTATTCAACTGATCAAAGAGATCATTGATCCTTGGCAAAGGATACTTGTTCTTAATAGTCACTTTGTTTAACTATATGAAATCGATGCACAATATCAATTTCCTATCTTTCCTCTTCACGAACAGAACCAAGGAACCCTAAGGTGACACACTTGGGAATATATAACCCTTCTTCAGAAGTTCTTCAAGATGAAATTGCAGTTATTTCAACTCTGGTGTACTCATTCTGTAAGGAGTTTTTGACACTGGAGCTACTCCAGGCATCAGGTTTATAGAGAAATCAATATCTCTCTTTGGGGGTAGTCCTAGTACCTCCTTGAATACATATTCAAAACATTCTAGGATTGCATGGTATTCAATATTTGACACCTTGTCCTTAGGTGTTTCCTCCATATGAGCTACAAATATTTGGCATCCCTTTCTGTAAGACTTCTTCAACTGCATTATTGAGATTTCTCTGAACATAACTTCCCTTGGGATTCCCTGCACTTTCCATGGGTTTCCTTCCTCATCCAAGAAAGTGAATTCCTTGTTATGACAATCTAAGATGGCATGGTGTTGTTCCAACCAATCCATCCCAATTATACAGTCATAGGAACCTAAAGTTAAGATGTTTAATTAAACCCTTGTGCTCAGTCCATTCATGTCCACTGTACAAGACTTAACCAACTCAACAACCTTTCTCTTGACTCCTATAGCCAACTTCACTAACCAATATTTTCCATGCTTACTTCTTGGCAAATGCAAACTTTCCACCATTCTAGGCTCTATATAACTATGACTAGCCTCTGAATCAATTAAAATAGTAAAGGTATGGTTATTGATCATACCTTCAACTTCAATCATGTGTTATTGAAAATAAACTTGCTTGTTGTCCAAGGCTACATAGATCCTTGGTATTCTACTGCCCATGTCCTCCATTGTTTTTGCTTGCTGAACATTGTAGAAAACTCTCACTTTTCCATTTTTGTAGGGACAATCTTTGTACTTGTGGTTTCCCTGACAGACCCAACATTGAATGGGTGTCTACCTTGGCCTTTGTCCCCCTACTTCAGCCATCCTCCTCTCTCTAAAATATGGCTTTCCTTGAGGATTGTTTCTGAAAAAGGGAGGTTTGTTTCCCTTTTGCCTCTGCTCTTTCTTGAACTTCTTCTTGTCATCCCAAGCCTTCCTAAAAGTGGTCTTTTCTCTTTTCTACTCATATAAGCTTTTTTATCTCCTTATAGTTTCTTCCATAGTTTTAGGATCATCATATTTGATCTTGTTACCGATGGAATGTGGCAGTCCAATCAGATACCTTTGAATTTTGATAGTCTCATCTTTGATGAAAGGGACATACTTTAGCAATTCCAAAATCCTTCACTCATAGTCATCAATGGGCATACTACCCAACTTAAGTTCAAAGAACTCTTTCATCTTTCTGTCATAGTATCTCTTAGTTAAGTATTTCTTTTCGAAATATTTCTTGAATTCCTTCCAAGTAAATTTTTTCTCTTTAATGTGTTGCACCTGCACAAGTTGATCCCACCACATGGATGCCTTTCCTTTCAGTTGATACATTGCAATTCTTCCTTCTGCATGAGAGGAATAATATTGTAGTTGGAAATATTTCATCATGAAAAGAAGCCATGTCTCAAAATCTTCCTCCTTCTGGTACTCTCCATGAAATGTAAGAGGTTTAATATTGTTCATTTCTCCCTTTAGTTCCTCCACTCCAGATCTCCTATGCTTTTTGGTAGGAGATGGGTTTGAACTCCTGTGTTTCCTCCTCTTAGAGTGCCCTTGGGAGTGATGATGGTGTCTGCCAACACTCCTTGATTTCATATTTTCATCAGGACACCCATGACTTACTGATTTACTGGAGTCACTCTCCTTATCAAATTTCTTTTCTATCCTTTCCAGGCTCTGTATCAGCTTTCTATTGAATTCTCCCTGTTGTTCCCTGGATTTCATGAGATTTATGTATCTGCTCGGTGGGTCTTGGTATATTTCTGCAATATTTCAATGATTTTCATCATGTTTCCCTCCTTATCTATCTCTTCTCCATGGCCATTGGAGTTCGATCCTTCAATTCCCAAATGGACATCCATTCCTTTAGCTTCATTCTCTAAACTGAAAGAATTATGTGCCTCCTCCATTCTATGCACTCTGTGTAAATTCGGTTTGGTTCTGACAACCATTAACTCTACAAACACAATGTGCAATCAACCAAAATTTGTCATACCATCAATCCTTAACAAATTCCATAGTATTCATAAACCAATCTGATTCAAGGAAAACTTTCAGATTCCATTTTCTTTCTGAGCTTTGCTCTGTTCTGTAATAATTTTGGGGAACTAGCCCTTTTCTCTTAGCCCCCAACCCATGTGACCACGACTGTGGCCAAGCGATAGGTTGATAAGTGATTATTCGGGACCTCGAGCCTCCGGCTTTGGAAGTTTTCAAAGAACATCCCAAAAAATCTCTCAGAGTTCCGGATTACTGAACTTGTGAAGTAGGGTGGATAAACAACCCTTGTGTACCCAACATCCAATGGTTGTCACTCAATATGGAACCTTAGGCATATGAGTTCCAAGGCTTTGGAGCTTCAGACTTCGGGAATTTAGAGGATTTCACATCCACAACCCCCCCAACACCTCGAACCGTTAATCTCTGAAAACTTTCATGTCACCTTTGGTGATGGCATTATGTCATGTCACTTCAGCGTTGCGACACTTCAGAAGGTTCTTCCTTTCATGCCCTATGAACCATCCTTTTGGAGTGTCAAGTCTTTGGACTTTATAACTGGTGGCACGCATCCACTGGGACCTACAATTTCCATGCTTGAACTAAGATACCGAATAGTCACATCACTTAACGCCTTTCAAATTGCAGGGGCATGCATCCATGGTTTGGAGTAACCCGCATTTCGTCCCACAATTATTCTGATGCTGACACGTAACCCCTCGGTGAAACCGTGGTTTGGATTGCAGGACCGCCTTGGGGACTTAACTCCCATGCAACTTGGGTCCCCACAATGCCTCTTGACCATCAATCTTGATGTATCGTGATCAATGCCAGTGTGGGCCCACTGACCTTTAACTATGTTATGTAACCTCAAGGCCCACATAGTACATTTGAAAAAATTCCAGGTGGGGGAACATGGAAAGTATAGGAGAGGTCCACGTTACCTCCAGGTGATGTCATCATGACTCACTACTTCAGCTCTTAGGGGCTTCAGAACTTCAGGCTTTAGGAGTCCTTTCCTCAGCACACACTAATTCTCCCGAATGCTCCCAAACAACCAATCTGTTGACATGTGTCCCTCTTAATGGACTGTCCGTATTAACTATGGACTTCAGATCTTCAGGAGTTCTCTATCCTTCATACAATGCTGTAACTTCCACCATTGGCTTGATCCAACTATTTTGGTCCAACTTCAATCCAATCCAACGATCGAGCTCATCTCCCCAGATCTATGGTGTAGATCCACTTCAGGGACTTTTGGATTTCAGCCTCTTCCTCTCTATAACACATAACTTTGTTGAAGTCTCAAATTTTGAAGGACTTGTAGTTTAACCCTCCTGCACTTTTCTTTAGATATGATGGTCATGAATTGTCCTCCTTCTTCTGAATAGATCCTACGACCCACATTACTCTGCGGCCCAATACCACATTTGTCGTTGTTTTATAATATTTCTACACCTCCTAAGCTTCGTAACATGACCAAGGTAACCTCTTGGCACTCAGGAATGTTCTGAGGTTCGAAATTGGTTCCTCTTGACACAATTTCCACCTTAAACCTTGGTTCTCATGACCACTTATCTGACCCATCCAGGCTCAATGATTGAACCTTGGATATGATACAAATTTGTAACATCCCTGACCACCAAACCCTGTCGGGTAACCCTACCGAAACAACCTTAATCTTGCCTTTACTGTTCTGATACCAATTTGTGACATCCCCAACCTTCAGCAAGTTGGGCAATGCCACTGCAGAAAAATCACTGTAATTTTCTCCTTTTGTTCAGATACCATTTTGTGGAATCCTCGAAACATACATATATATGTATATATAACATGCATTTCTAATGAATTTAAAACAAATAATACATAATTAATTCTACCATACAAACTCCTATGGAATTGACAATAATTCATACATGCAATAGAACACATGATATCATTGCAATAATCACAGACATGCACAACATACATAATTAAGTATAGAAATGAACATAGGAATAGATACTTATCTTTCATATGAAGTAAACCAATTATGTACAGACCTTCCATGAACCTCCGAGCCTTAGACCACACTACTCATCACACTCAGCAATGGATCACCCCTGAGCTGGGACTAAGCTCCACCTAGAGCAAGGGAATCCTAGAATAGGCTGAGGTTATAGGAAACTGCATAGTGAAACTGGAAGGATTCTCTCCAGGAGCCTTCTCACGCCCACTACTCATGAAATATCATTCCCCACATGCATGTTCCACCCCAATAATATGCACCTTCACTATTCGACAGTCCATCGACTGCTCCACTTCCATTTTCAAAGTCTCGACAATAGGCAGGATCAAGAATTCTCAGAGCTCTATAGCTAGTGCTGGACTCTCTCTAGGAGAAAATCACTTCCCAACAAACTCTGTCACTTGGAGAGAGCTCCTCACAGGCCTGACAACCTGCCTCTTCAACCACGGACCTGACAACCCGCTTCTTCCACCAGCTACGAATCAGTTCCAACAAGGTGAGGACAAAAAAAAAAGTTCAATACAGCTCAGGGAAAGGCAAAAACCACAATTTGGTAAGGTACGACTCAGTTTTAGCAAGTGCTGATATGTTGGGCTTCACAAGAAAAGACAAGTCGACTTTCCTCAGTTAGAAGTTTCAGAGGTGCGTGAAAATGCATAGATTGACCACTGAGGCCAAACGAGTTGGGCGAGGATGGAAGAATGGGAAGCAAACCCCCCAACAAGCTGAATTTCCAGCTTAAATTGCATTTTCTTGAGCCGACACATGTCTCCCATGAAGCATGTCCCTTTCCATTTGGAAGTCCCCTATCCTCTCAAAGGAACTTAGGATAAAAGCATATCCTTCTAATCAATTTTTTTTGGAATAATAATAAATTATTATTCTCTTGGACTTAAGCCCTTAAGATTAGCCCCTCTTTCCAACCTCTTATCCCCCTCTCCCTTACCCAGCCTAGTGGAAGCTTAGTCCCCCATTATCTTTTATCATGGTCGGTCTACAAGCAAAAAGAAACAAAAAGTAACAGAGGTTGAAGCTGCAAGAGTAGACAGAGAAGAACATGAAATAAGAAAGAAAAGTCTTCATTCTAAAAATCCTAAAAAGGTTATTTGAAAATGAGGAAACTCCAAATGAATGTTTTGTTGAGATTAGTATCAATGAGGTTGTCACTCCTCACAAAAAGAATAAACAAGATAATCGCAAAAGAGTGATAGCCGATGATGATTCCATTCCTGTTGATTATGAATAAATCGTTGATTTAGATGAAACCCATTTAAATCATAAGAGGAAGAAAGAAAATGTTGTTGATGATGAAGAATCCATCGTTAGCTCTGAATATTATAATGAAATTCCTAAAGGTAGCGGAGAAATAATAACACTAGGTGCTGATCTAGAGGATGATATTATGAAAAAAACACAAAATTCCATTCAAAATAGATTGAGGATGACGACCTTAGTTGATGATGGTCATAAATTTTAGTTTAATTTGAAACAACTTTATAAACCCACAGAAGGGCAAGAAAATTTTCAAATTAAAAAACCACATCAATTGCATATTCACAATTTGAAAGTATTGATTAGGTACAATCCATATGCACATGTGGTTGACTACCTAGTTCTTGTTGACCCAATGGAAGTTCCTAAGAGGGACTAATTTGATAGATCAAAATGTTTTGACTACAAATATTATGTGATTGGAGGAAATCATTATGTAGAGGCTAGAAGAGAATTGATGCAAGAATATCCCAATAATCCTTTTTTTGAGACAGTCAAATGCATAATTTATATTGGTTTAACAAATTCAGAAGAAAAGTTATTGGCATGGGATCATAACACAAATAATGAGTATAGAATTTCCATGAATTTCATTCAAAGGGAGAGATTTATCCATAATGATTTTTATGAATTATGTCATGGGGAGAGATCAAATTTTGATTCCAAGTTTTGGAAGAAACGTTTTATGGAAATAGACTTCACAATTAATGATGCAAATGCAAAAGAAAAAAATTGCAAAGGAAACAATATATTTAGAGTTGTGGATAGCTATTTTCAATTGGGATTTAGAACTAGATATGTATGCGATTTGATAGATGAGATATTCATCCTATGGGAAAATATTATTATAAAAAATCAGAGAGTTCAAAAGGATAAACCATTAATATGTAGCACAAGTAAGATAGGTCTTGAAATAAAAAATCTTCCAGAAGATATGACTATAACAACTTGGAGAATGGTACAAGGAGTGAAGGATGAGAAACCCTATGTCAGCGATTCTCTTCTCTCGAAATGATGGTTGTCCTTGAGGACTATGTGTGAAAAAGGGAGGTTTGTTTCCCTTCTGCCTCTGTTCTTTCTTGAACTTCCTCTGGTCATCCCAAGCCTTTCGAAAGGTAGGCTTTTCCCTTTGTTGTTCATATAAGCATTTGTCTCTCCTTATCGTTTCTTCCATAGTCTTAGGATCGTCATACTAAATATTATCACCAATGGAAAGTGGAAATCCACTTAGATACCTCTGAATCTTGTCAATCTTATCTTCGTATTCATCAATGGTCATGTTGTCCATCTTGAGTTCAAAGAACTCTTTCATTTTTCTATCATAGTATCTCTTAGTCAAGTATTTCTTCTTGAAATACCTCTTGAATTCTTTCCAAGTGATATCTTTTTCTCTAATTTGCTGCACCTGCATAAGTTGATCCCACCACATGGATTATTTTCCTTTCAGTTGATACATCGTGTTATCACCCCATAAGTTATGGGAATCAACTGATAACTGGGATATTATCTGTCTCTAATGTTTTTGTTGTCAAATGATTTTTCATTCTGCAAATAATTTGAAAAGGAAAAAGAAAAAGAAAAAAGAAAAAGAAAAAAGAAAAGAAAAAGAAAAGGAAAAAGAAAAAAAAAAGAGGGCATAAAAGAATTTAAATGAAAGCCCCATGCAATAACAGTAACTTGGCCATACCTTTCAAGCATGGCCAAGTTCTTTTTCAATTTAATGTTGATAGGGTAGTGAATAAATCTGACCAGACTGTCTAATCCTGGTCAGATAGCCCTTAGGTTAGATTAGTGAATAAATCTGACCAGACTGTCTAATCCTGGTTAGATAGCCCTTAGGTTAGAT
>JASDQU010102833.1:55087-74577 GCA_032191745.1 Picea mariana
GCCCTCAAATGCCAAGCTCATTATATTCCCGACCAGAGGGCCGTCGTCTCCTCATCTAGAGACGTCTTGTTCTTCATCACGCCCGAAGACATAGATCAAATGATGCAAATTCCCTGTGCCGATTCTGCTTCCCCTTTCAACCTAGAAATCCTCACAGAGTTGTACCAGAAGATGAATTTTCCCCAGAGAGCTCAAATACTCGAGTTGTTCCTTCCCACCTCCGCTCAATTCCCTTCCACTAATCCCCCTTACCCGTTGTCCATGTTCTCCACCAAGGGAAACCAGGTCATTGCCTCCCTCTGTGCTCTATGAGGGTACTATTCCGACTAGTGGGTAGATGAGCCTATTTTGGGTTTTCTATCCATTTTCTCCACTGATGAAAAACCCATGACATAGTTTGATTTCAGCACCTTCTTGGCCGACAATATTCACGAACAGTTCGTGAATTTTGGCATGGAAGGCATGTTCAGATATTCTTCTATACTGGTCTACATGTTTTTTTTCTATCAAGCAGATAAATTCAATTTTTCTATGCAGAAAATGGACGCAGATGGAAGGCCTCAGCCAGTCATAGCATGGACCTCTTTGTTGAAGCATAACTCCACAGAGTATAGCTTCAAGGATTTCATCGATTTGTTTTACCACCCAGTGGTAAGCATGTTCAGCGGCATGCCCGAGCCTAGAATAAACGATGAATTCCAGAGAATTATGCATCTCTCGGACAGCTCAAAGACTGAAGATTGGTACTTGTATCAAAACCACACCGAGATCAGAGCATTCGGGTGTGAGTTGGCACCCTACAAGCTGCCTAAGTATGTGCCGGTAAGAATCTTTGCTCTAGAATACATAAGACAAATCATGAATTCAGATGATATCCAGTTCGTGTCTTTAAAAAAAAAGAAGCAACTTCAAATCAAGGGGCATATTGGCTCCTTCATATGCAACAGTCGAGGCGCTGGAGAAGAAGCTGACCGAATGTTGAAAGAAATGAAATTCTTTATGAGTTTCCCATGGCACTATGATCCATGCGGGATCATTTCAGAAATGCGGGTGAAAAATAAGAACATCCTGTATGTTCATGAGTCCAAGCCCGAGATCGAAAAATTTTCCAATCAAACAGTGTGGATGACCGACACCTTGGTCGAAGTGGAACAACATGTTCCCCCGACCACTGTACTTCCAACTTCCATGCCACAGGTCCCTAAGGAAAAAAGGCCCCAACAAGAATCATCTCCGCCTATCACTGAGGTGTCATTAGAGGAATTCCAGTTGCACACTAAGAGGCCCAAGACAACCACAATTCCTGGTCCAACCAGAGAAATAGAAGTCCCACCTACCACAGTGGTCAAACCTGTCATTCCACCCTTCAGGACGGTTATTCATAAGGAAATCACCCCAGTAGTATCGAAGAAATCCTCAGGTTCCCCTCTGGACACTCAGCCGAGCAAGACTGGGCCCAAATTGAGCATCTTCGAGAAATACGAGATGATTAAGAAAAAGAATCAGACTCTTACCAACAGTACCTATGCTCAGTTTCAAAAGCAAACATCAATTGTGCAGCACAAGATTTTGTATGCATTTGACACAGAAAAGGGCAGGATGCACATGGCCTTCCTCCAAGCGCAGGTACCAGACCCCAAGGTAATCACAGACTACAAGAGGGCCGCCTTTGAATTCCAGACGAAGGACATGCACCCAGTAGATCAGATGGATCTGCATAAGCAGACAGGGGAGATGGTTTTCCATACATTGGCACATGCTTCAGCTTCTGCAGCAAAATTTCAGGTATCATTAAACAATGCTCAGACACAGCTCAAGATGGAGAAGATATCATCATTTGTGAAAGACAATAGAATCAAGACGTTGGAGGAGCTGGTCCTCAAGATCGGCTATGATCCCTTGAATGTCAAAGCTGCAGAAGAGATGATAAAGAAGAAGAGTGCAGATATCGCCTCCTTGAGGAAACAGCTGAAGCTTCCTCCTAAAGAAGACTCACAGGCAAAGGAGATAGCATAAAAAGAAGGCGAGAAGGATGAAATGCTTAAGCTGCTCATGGAGAAGAATGCTCAACTCAAAGAAATGGAAGCTAAGATGGAGAGATTATTAAAGGAGAAAGAGCAGATGAAGTCGATGGAAGCCATTCCATTGACTGCCATCCCAATCTCAGGGACAAACACAACAGTAGTAACAGCAATTCCTCAATTGGGAGATATGCCAACACAAGCAAATGAGATCATCAGGTTCCTCAATTCTAAAACCAGAGAAGAACTGGAAGAGCTGAAGATTGAAGATAGAACCGAGACCATCCTTGAGGTCAAAAGAATTTTGACCAAAAGAGGATTAATGCTCCAATTGGAAGAAAAGGTTCAGATCATGGACCAGGGGGTACAAAGGTTTTTCAGCAAGATCGAGGCTCTCCAGAAGAAAGGTCTCCCCGGTCTGAAGGTTATTAATGATAAACTGATGACACTCCCAGATTACAAAAAGAGACTGTCTGAAGTGTCTAAAGACAGTTCGAAGTTTGCTAGCATACAAGGGAGCATCACTGGAAAAGAATTCCTGGACACTCTTCAGTTGGACATCAGTATCCAACATGAGATTTGATACATTTTCCTCACTAAACCTACATTCGCTAAGTATACAGAAATGGATGAAGTGTATCGGAGACTGCTCAAAGTCACTGTGCCTAGTCATCTCAGATGGGAAGAACTCTGCGATCTTCTCGATTAGTAGATGAGCTGTCCAGGTCCAGTCACCTGTCCAGTCAGAAGAGGTTGTGCAGGAACCTCGCCAATGGCCTACCCCAGAAATTTCGCATGCAGTTGTACCAAGTCATCAAGCAATTTTGATTAGTTAAATTAGTTAGACTAAAAATAGAATGAGCACATCCTGATCAGTTATGACAGGAATGTTTGTAATTTGAATTATAAATACTTCACCTTTCAAAGTATTGGAGGTTGTTGATCTTTACACCCTGACGCTATCAGACTGTAACATTTTTTGAAGAGATCTACCATTAATAAAAGGAGGCACTTTTACAGGATTCTTGCGTGTATTCACTGGTGATGTTTATTCTCTAATTTTAATGTTATTCTTGCTTTGTGATCATATTGTTTTCTGAAACTAATCTTTAAGAAGTAACGTATGTTGCAGGATTTATCTTGGATACCCTGTTTCCGACTTTAAAGATTTTAATGTTTATCTTCTGATGTTTTCAATTAAGAAATTCTTAACTGCTTCTTAATTGAATTTATCTTTCTCATCTTTCTTCTATTCATCATTTTAACTATTAAAGATCCAGTGAGTATATTATCTCACCCTGTGGAAGCTTTCCTTTACATTTCTGGTTTGTATTTCATATTTAATTAAACACAGACCCCATAGCCCAATGGATGTGTAGACTGTCTCAACCAATTCAAAAAACACTTTTACAACAAAACCTACCTATTTCTTTACCTAGCCCAACATCTAAATTAAAAACAAAGTTAAATCATATAGAGAGATCCCTCTATGAAGCTGGAAGGGCTAGATCCCAACTTTAAAATTGGTTGCATAAAGTTACCTTAGTATTTTTCTTCTGTTTCAACCTCTAGGAAATTTACCAAATGCTAACACATCGTAATTCTTCCTTTCGCATGAGAGGAATAATTCTGTAGTTGGAAGTATATCCTCATACCAAGCAACCATGTTTCAACATCTTCCTCCTTCTTATGTTCTCCATCAAATGTAGGAGGCTTAATCTTATTCATCTCCCCCTTCAATTCATCCACTCTCGATCTCATGTGATTTCTGGTAGATCATGGGCTTGAACTAATTTTTTCCCTTCTCTTGGAGCAACCTTGGGAGTGATTATGGTGTCAACCAACACTCCTTGACCTTATTCTCTCAGAAGTTTGGTGACTACATATTCTTCTCGAGTCACTCTCCTTATCCAACCTCTTTTCTATTCTCTCCAAACTCTTTAACAACTTTAAATTGAATTCACCTTGTTTTTCCTAAGCTTTCCTAGGATTTTTGCTATCTGCTCAGCGAGTTTGGGCATCTTTTTTCAATCCTTCAATGATATTCCTCAGGTTTCCTTCCTTATCTATCTCTTCTCCATGGCCATTGGAGTTCGATCCTTCAATTCCAAAATGAACATCCATTCCTTTTACTTCATCCTTGGAACTGGAAGAAGTCTATGCTCCTTCCATTTCATTTGCGCTCAGTGGAAATTCTAGTCGTTCTAGAACTGGCTAAACTTATACAACACAATGTGCAGACAACCGGATTTTTTCAGGTCATTAATCCTTAACAAATTCCACAGTATTCATAAACAACTTGATTCAAGAAAACGTTTAGTTTCCATGCATTTTTCCGAGCTCTGCTCGGCTTTGTAGGAACTCAGGCTATAGCCCTTTTCCTCTATTTCCCCAACCCCATGCGACCAAGGGCCGTGACCAATAACTAGACCTTCAAAGTTATCTAAATGATACCTCAGAGTTTCAGGTTTCAGAGGTTCGAGATTTCAGAGTTTCAGGTTTCGAAGTTTCGAGATGTCGGTCCTGGAGGCTCCCTCACTCACTTCCCTCTCCAAATCCTAACTTTAGAACTTCCACCCTTTCAATCCTCTGGGCCCACAACACAACTGTCACCTACCATGGTGGTGACATGTGGTGTACTTAGGAGGGTCCACGTTACCCCAAGTAACGTCATCGGGCCCCACCGCATCTACTTTTTTTTTGGGACCCAATGGCATGTGGCACACATCCCCTGTGTCCTTGTCCATCCCAGTGATGTCAGTCCAGCCCATTACTTTGGCTCATCGAGATTTTTCATATTAGGATTTCATGTGTCGCGAGGTCGAAATACTTTCCACCTCCGTTCTCCCGATCCCGGAAATGCCTAAATTATTCCTGGACAATTAACAGTCTAGATCTCTCCTTGATCAATGGTTGGGATCTAATCACGAATTCGTGTTTCAATAATTCTCACAAACTTTCCCTTTGATCTTTTCAAGTCACGAATCAACGAAAGGCTGAATGCTCTCCACGCATCCCTCCCGATGGATGGTTAGGATTGTTGTGACTTTCACTCTTGTAAATCTCCAACGTATGTGGATCTCTTCTACGTGTCCTTTCCGATGGATGGTCCTGATGATGTCGGGACTTCGTGTATCATGATATTGACACTCCTGTGCAAATCCAAAGGGTTTTAAACCTTGTGCACATTCCCTGTATCCAACGGCTATTGATCCACATGCTCAGATCTGATGGCCCAGATCTGATCTCTTCTATGCGCTCTCCTAAGTGTCTGGATGTGGATTTGATGGTCCAGATATTCTCCTGTACAACTGATCTACGGATGTAGTTTTATTCTATTTCTACTCCTCCTGAGCTTCGTAATGTGTCCAATGTAACCCCTTAGCATTCAAAAAAAATCTAAGGTTCGAAATAATTCCTCTAGACACAATTTCCTCTCAAAATATCATGTCCAAGACCTCTTTATCTGGCCCATCCAGGCTCAGCATTGTAGCCTTGGGCTCTGATACCATATTGTAGCATCCCCATTCAGGATGAGGCCGAGAAATGCTACCAACACTACCTTAACTTATCCTTTAAATCTCTGATACCAAAATGTAATGTTCCCCGACCATCAACCCCACTGTCAGGCAAACACTGCTATGCAGAAACATTCTCAAACTTATATAGTATGCATTTAAATGAAGTTAAATGACTTAACATAGAGTAAACACATAATTATTGCTAAGGTACAAAAATAATGGAAACAATAGTAAATATCATTGCAATGGAATACATGGTAATATTGCAAGAATCACATACATGCATTTTAATTGAAATTAAACACATGCATATACTTATCTTTGAAACTGTAGTAATTCCACCAACCACGTGCAGACCTTCCATGAACCTCCCAGCCTTAGACCTCACTACTCATCACGCTCAATAGTGGGTCACCCCTGAGCTGGGACTAAGCTCCACCCAAGGCAAGGGATTCCTAGACTAGGTTGAGGTTATTGGAAAAATGCACAGAGAAACTAGAAGGATTCTTTCCAGGAGCCTTCTTATGCCCACTACTCATGGACTCTCATTCCTCACATGCTTGTTCCACCTAGGAGTATACACCTTCACAAGCATAGTCCATCAGTGATTCACCTCCCTCTCTGGTTCTCGACAACAGGCCAGATCAAGAATTCTCAAAGCTCCGTAGCTAGTGATGAACTCTCTCTAAAAGAAAACCACTCCCCAATAGACGCTCTCACTTGAAGAGAGTTTCTCACAGGCTTGACAAATTGGTTCTTCAACCAGTTTTCAACTCAATTCCCACAAGGTGAGTATAAAAACAACCATGATACACAGGATACACATGCGACATAGCTCAATCCACGGGCTTGTGACATAGGCTCCCGCGGTTCAGACAGAGGTGTATCAAATTTAGAGAAAACATCACAGGCTTCAGGTTTCAGTAGTGCGTGAGACTTACAGAACTCAGATGTAGATTTTTTCTGGTTCAGAAAGCAGACAGATCAATGGAGGATGAACTCAAACTTAGTTGATGCTTCATTTTTTAACCGCAAGTGCCTAGGTCGACACTTGTATTCCTGGAGCTGCATGTGTTCCCTTTTGCACACATGGAACTGCATGTGTTGCCTCTCTTGGGACTTAGGATAAAAAACATGTTTGTCACATAGTTTTTGGAATAATAATAAATTATCATTCCCAAGGAATTAATCCCCCAAGCTTATGCCCTCTTTCCAACCTTTCATCCCTCTTTCCCTTACCACCTTGTGAAAGATTAGTCCCCCATCACTCTTTCTTCGTGTTTGGTCTGCATGCACTGAGGTTTATATTTTTATTAATGTTCTGCATATTACATAAACTTGTGGAAGATTAGTCCCCCATCACTCTTTCTTCGTGTTCGGTCTGCACGCAACGAGGTTTATATTTTTATTAATGTTATGCATATTACATAAAAAAAAATAGGCTCAAACTTATACAATATGCATTTAAATGAAGTTAAATGACTTAACACAGAGTAAACACATAATTACTGCTAAGATACAAAAATAATGGAAACAACATTAAATATCATTGCAACGAAATACATGGTAATATTGTAAGCATCACAGACATGCATTTTAATTGAAATTAAAAACATCCATATACTTATCTTTGAAACTGTAGTAATTCCACCAACCACGTGAAGACCTTCCATGAACCTCCCAGCCTTAGACCTCACTACTCATCATGCTCAACAGTGGGTCACCCCTGAGTTGGGACTAAGCTCCACCCAAGGCAAGGGAATCCTAGACTAGGCTGAGGTTACAAGAAAATTTCATAGAGCAACCAAAAGGATTCTCTCTAGGAGCCTTCTTACGCCCACTACTTACGGACTCTCATTTCCCACATGCCTATTCCACCTGGGAGTATACACCTTCACAATAACAGTCCATCGATGATTCACCTCCCTCTCTGGGTCTCAGCAACAGGTCGGATAAAAAATTCTCAGAGCTCCATAGTTGGTGATGGACTCTCTCTCAAAGAAAACCACTCCCCAGTAGACTCTCTCACCTGAAGAGATTTTCTCATAGGCCTAAAAACCCGGTTCTTCAACCAATTTTAAAATCAATTCCTGCAAGGTGAGGATAACAAAAACCACAACTGGTCAAGTTACTCAGGAAACACAGAAGCCAACAATTCAAAGAAATTTTGAGTACGGACTCGAATCCGTAAGAACCGATAGGATGGGATCAAAGGATACACAGGCGACAAAGATCAATCCACGGGCTTGTGACACAATATCCAGTAGTTCAGACATAGGTGTATCAACTTTCAAGAAAACATCATAGGATTCAGGTTTCAGTGCTGCATGAGACTTACAAAACTCAGACGTAGAGTATTTTCCGATTCAAACAACGGACGACTCAATGGAGGATGCACCCAAACTCAGTCGATGCTTCCATTTTTAACCGCATGCACTCAGGTCGACACTTTTTTTCCTGGAGCTGCATGTGTTCCCTTTTTCACACATGGAGCTGCATGCATTGCCTCTCCTAGGACTTAGGATAAAAACATGTTTATCACGTAGTTTTTGGAATAATAATAAATTATTATTCCCAAGGACTTAATCCCCCAAGCTTAGCCCCTCTTTCCAACCTTTCAACCCCCTTTCCCTTACCACCTTGTGGAATCTTAGTCCCCATCACTCTTTCTTTGTGGTTAGTATACACGCAACGATGTTTATATTTTTATTAATGTTCTACATATTACATAAACAAAAATAGGCTCCTGGCCTTAACACTTAGGCTCTCAACGTAATAAACACATAAGCCTACCAACTTATCAATACTCGTCTCACCAGCCTACAATACATTCTTTACAATTCATAAACATGATTACAACAGGGCTCGTCCTTGGGGATATTACAATCCCCTCCCCTTATTTTTTCACTGTCCTCAATGCAACTTTACAAAATATCAACAAGATTTCCAAAATCTTCAAAAAGATGCGGTTAGTCTGACCGCATAGCATCTTCATGCTCCCATGTCGTGTCATGAGGACCGTACCAGGTTCACTAGACCTTTACAAGCCCTATGGCTCGATTCCGGAGCTGTTTGCTTTTCCGGTCCAATGTGTGCACATGAGGCACTTGTAGGAAACCTTCCCATTCCACTTGAATCACATTCCAATAAATTACATGATTATCATCAAGTATATATTTCTTAAGCAATGAAACATGAAACACATTATGTACAATAATGGATGYAGGWAATGCAAGAATATATGCAACTGGCCCAATCCTTTCTAGGATTTTAAATGGCCCACAAAATCTGGCTGCCAACTTGGCACAATTTCCCAGCTTCAAGGAAGCTCTATTGGATTTCACTTTCAGGAAAACATGATCACCCACTTTAAATCTCTATGGGTTGTGTTTTTATCAGCATAATTGTTGTGTCTGTCTTGAGCAACCTTTAAATTCTGCTTAATTTTTAGCATTTGTTCTTCCATTTCCTTGAGCAACTCTGGCCCAACTACTTCCCTGTCAGTTGGATTGTCCTAGCTTACTGCAGTGTTTCACGTCCTGCCATAAAGTGCTTCAAATGGGCTCATATTCAACGATTCTTGATACCCATTAATGTAGGCAAATTCTACCAAGTGCAGGTGGTGTTCCCATTTAGATGTTTTTTCCATCACATGCATCCTTAGCATGTCGTATATCACTCGATTCACCTGCTATGTCTACCCATCCAACTCAGGATGATAGGCTGCACTGAAGTTTAGATTCAATACGAACCCTTTGAATAACGCTTTCCATAAATTTGAGGTGAATTTCGGGTCTCTGTCAGACACAATTCTCTTGGGAATTTCGTGCATTCATGCTACTTCCTTCATAAAAATATCAGCAACCTTCACTGCCTTGTGAGTAGTCTTTAATGGAATGAAATGGGAAGCTTTCGTAATCTTTTCCACCACCACCATAATTGAATCATGCTTCTTTCTTGTTCTGGGAAATCCTGTGATGAAGTCCACTGTCACCACTTCCCACTTCCACTTAGGAATGGATAAAGGTTGCAGCAACCCTACGGGGTGCCTATGCTCATCTTTAACCTTTTTTCATTCCATACATCTGGCGATTATACATAGCCAAAAGTATTGGCTCTTGACTACTGCCACAATTTTCTGATATCCAGGGTGCCCTGCATAAGGCACATCATGCATTTCAAGAAAAATTATACGTTTCAAGTCATGCATATTAGGTACATAAATTATGTTCTTGTACAGAAGTACTATGTTAGTTTCCAACTTATAATTCTCCACTTTCTGTGGCATCTTACCTTGCTTTATCTTTTCTACCAAATCCTTGTACTACAAATTTGTATTTGCATCCTATGAAATTATTCTTTTAATATTAGTTCGATACATGTTAATGGTTGTAGCATGTGATTCATGCACTCTCCTGCTGAGTGCATCAACCACTTTGTTCTCTTTCCATTTGATATGCATTATATCAAAGTCATACTCATAGAGAAACTCCAAACACCTACTCTTCCTAGTGTTCAAGTTTGGCTGATCAAACAAATACTTCAGACCATTATGTTCTGTCCTTAGTTAAAACCTCCTTCCCATGAGGTAATGCCTCGATTTCTTTAGAGTGTGTACTATGGATACCAAATACAAATCATGAGTTGCATAGTTCCTTTCATGCTCTTTCAACTTTATGGATTCATAACATATTATAAATCCCTTCTGACTAAGGACTCCTCCCAGTCCTTCTTTGCATGCATCAATGCACACCACAAAATCTTCATTTGGATCTATGATCCTTAGGATTGGAGCAATGGTTAACAATTGTTTCAATTGCTAGAATCTTCTTCACAATCCTCTGTCCACTGAAACATCTTCTCCTTCCTTTGCAAGGAAGTGATAGGGTGAGCTATCCTCAAGAACCCTTCGATAAAAATTCTGTAATAACCAGCTAGACCCATAAAGGATCTGACTTCTGTCACATTATTAGGTGCTGACCATTCTCTAATGGCCTCAATGTTCTTAGGATCTACAACTATCCCATCCTTCGAAATAGTATTCCCTAAGTAATGGATCTCCCTCCTGATAAAATGAGCGTTTGTTTAACTTGGCATACATTTGGTGCTCTCTTAGCACCTGCAACACCATCCTCAAATGTTGTTCATTCTCTTCCTTCAACTTGGAATACACCAGAACTTAATCCATGAATACTATGACAAACTTGTCTAGATAGTCCCTGAATACACCATTCATCAGGCACATGAAAATGAAGGGTGCATTCGACAACCCAAAAGGCACCACTGCGAATTCATAGTGACCATACCATGTTATAAAGGTGGTCTTACTGATGTATTCATATTTTATCCTTACCTGGTGATATCCTGACCTAAGATCTATCTTCGAAAATATCTTTGCATCCTTCAACTGATCAAAGAGATCATCAATCGTCGGGAGAGGGTATTTGTTATTTATATTTACTTTGTTCAATTGTCTGAAATCGATACACAATCTTAGCATTTCATCCTTCTTCTTCATGAACAAAACCAGGGCTCCCCAAGGTGACACACTTGGGTGTATATACCCCTTCTTCAGAATCTCTTCAACAACTCTTTCATCTCTGGCGTACTCATTCTATAAGGGGATTTTGACACTGGAGCTACTCCAGGCATCAAGTTTATAGAGAAGTCAATATCTCTTTTCGGAGATAGTCCAGGTACCTCCTAAAATGCATCTTCAAACTCTTTTAGTACCACATGATCTCCAATACTTGACACCTTATCATTAGGTGTTTCCTCCACATGGGCTGCAAATAATTGACAAACTTTCCTATGGAACTTCTTTAGCTGCATCGCTGAGATTTCTCTAATAGCAACAACTCTGAGAATTCCTTGGACTGTTATCCGATTTCCTTCCTCATCTAGAACGGTGAATTCCTTGTTACAAAAGTCCAAGATGGCATGGTGTTGGTCCAACTAGTCCATCCCATTCAGACAGTTGTAAGACCCTAAAGGAAGAATATTCAATTCATCCTTTGTGCTCAATCCATTCATGTCCACTGAAAAGGACACATAGCAGAGATCCACATGCATCAGATATTTGCAAGGGGGAAATCTGCAACAATCCTAACCATCCATCAGGAGGGACGCGTGGAGAGCGATCATCGTTTCACTGACTCGTGACTTAAAGAGGTCAAAGGGAAATTTCGTGAGAATTTGTGAAACACAAATTCACAATTATATCCCAACCATTGATCAAGGAGAGATCTGGACCATTAATTGTCCAGGAATAATTTCGACATTTCAGGGATCAAGAGAATGGAAGTGGAAAGTCTTTTGACCTTGCGACACACAAAATCTCGATACGTGAAATCACGATGATTCAAACTAATGGGTTGGGATAACATCGCTGGGATGGATGAGGAAACAGGGGATGTGTGCCACACGGTATTGGGTCTCAAAGGAAAAATTATACATAGTGGGGTCGGATAAAGTTACTTGGGGTAATGTGGACCTTCCTAAGTACACCATGTGTCACCACCGTGGTTGGTGACAAATGTGTTTTGGGCCCATAGGATTGAAAGGGTGTAAGTTTGGAAGTCGGGAGTTGGAGAGGGAAGAGAGTGAGGGAGTCCAGGATCGATATCCTGAAACTCCGAAACCCAAAGCTCTGAAATCATGAACCTCCGAAACCTGAAACGCCAAGGTCTCATTTAGAGAAACTTGAATATCTAGTGCTTGGTAATGGCCCTTGGTCACGTGGGGTTGGGGAAATAGAGGAAAAGGGCTATGTCATGAATTCCTACAAAGCCAAGCAGAGCTCGAAAAAATTCATGGAAACTGAATATTTTCTTGAATCAAGTTGTTTATGAATAATGTGGAATTTGTTAAGGATTAATGACCTGGTAAATTTTGGTTGTCTTCACATTGTGTTGGAGAAGTTTAGCGAGTGCCAAAATGGCTAGAATTGCCACTAAGTGCAAAATAAATGGGAGCATGGACTACTTCCAGTTCCGAGGATGAAGCAAAATGAATGGATGTTCATTTGGGAATTGAAGGATCGAACACCATGGCCATGGAGAAGATATATATAAGGAAGGAAACCTGAGGAAGATCGTTGAATAATTGCAAAAAAATTCCCAAACTCATCGAGCAGATAGCGGAAAGCTCAGGAAAAACAAGGTGAATTCAATTTAAAGTTGTTAAAGAGTTTGGAGAGAATATAAAAGAGGTTGGATAAGGAGAATGACTTGAGAATAAAAGGGAGTCACCAGAATTATGAGAGAACAAGGTTAAGAAGTGTTGGTCGACACCATCATCACTCCCAAGGTCGCTCCAAGAGAAGGGCACAAAGTAGTTCAATCCCATCTCCTACCAGAAAGCACAGGAGATCGGGAGTGGATGAATTGAAGGGAGAGATGAACAAGATTAAGCCTCCTACATTTGATGGAGAACATAAGGAGGAATATGTTGAAACATTGTTTCTTGGTATGAGGAAATACTTCCAACTACATAATTATTCCTCTCACTTGGAAGGAAGAATTGCGATGTATCAACTAAAAGGAAAAGCATCCATGTGGTGGGATCAACTTATGCAGGTGAAACACATTAGAGAAAAAGATATCACTTGGAAATTATTGTAGCATCCCCAGCCACCATCAGGCCAGATAATGCTACCAACACTACCTTAACTTAGCCTTTAAAGCTCTGATACCAAAATGTAACGTTCCCCGGCCATCAACCCCACTATTGGGAAAATGCTACTATGCGGAAACATTCTCAAACTTATACAGTATGCATTTAAATGAAGTTAAATGACTTAACACAGAGTAAACACATAATTACTACTAAGGTACAAAAATAATGGAAAAAACAGTAAATATCATTGCAACGAAATACATGGTAATATTGCAAGAATCACTGACATGCATTTTAATTTAAATTAAACACATGCCTATACTTATTTTTGAAACTATAGTAATTCCACCAACCATGTGAAAATCTTCCACGAACCTCCCAGTCTTATACCTCACTTCTCATCACGCTCAATAGTGGGTCACCCCCGAGTTGGGACTAAGCTCCACCCAAGGCAAGGGAATCCTAGAGTAGGCTGATGTTATAGGAAAACTACGTAGAGAAACTGAAAGGATTCTCTCCAGGAGCCTTCTTACACCCACTACTCACGGAATCTCATTCCCCACATGCCTGTTCCACCTGGGAGTATATACCTCCACAAGCATAGTCCATTAGTGCTTCACCTCCCTCTCTCAGTCTCGACAATAGGCCAGATCAGGAATTCTCAAAGCTCTATAGTTGGTGTTGGAATATCTCTGGAAGAAAACCACTCCCCATCAGACTCTCTCACCTAAAGAGAGTTTCTCATAGGCCTAACAACCTGGTTCTTCAACCAATTTTCAAATCAATTCCCGCAAGGTGAGGATAACAACAACCACAACTGGTCAAGTCCACTTAAGAAAGATAGAAGGCAACAATCCAAATACAGTTTGGGTACGGACTCGACTCTGCAAGAGAGGATAGGATGGGCTCATAGGATACACAAGAAACATGGCTCAATTCATGAGCTTGTGACATAGGCTCTCGCGGTTCAGACATAGGTGTATCGACCTTCAAGAAAACATCACAGGCTTTGGGTTTCAGTGTTGAGTGAGACATACAGAACTTAGACGTAGATTTTTCCAGTTCAGACAATGGATGAATGAATGGAGGATGAACCCAAACTCAGTTGACACTTCAATTTTTAACCGCATGTACCTAGGTCAACACTTGTCTTCCTGGAGCTACATGTGTTCCCTTTTTCACACATGGAGCTACATGCATTGCCTCTCCTGAGACTTAGGATAAAAACATGTTTGTCACATAGTTTTTGGAATAGTAATAAATTATTATTCCCAAGGAATTAAGCCCCCAAGCTTAGCCCCTCTTTCCAACCTTCCAGCCCCTTTTCCCTTACCACCTTGTGGAAGCTTATTCCCCCATCACTTTTTCTTCATGGTCGGCCTGCACGTGGCGATGTTTATATTTCTATTAATGTTATGCATATTATATAAACAAAAACAAGCTCCTGGCTTAATAAACACATAAGCCTACTAGCTTATCAATACTCATCTCACCAGCCTACAATACATGCTTTACAATTAATAAACATGATTACAAAAGGGCTCTTCCTTTGGGATATTACAATCCACTCCCCTTATTTGTTTGTTGTCCTCAGTGAAACTTTACACAGTATCAACAAGATTTCCAAAATCTTCAAAAAAATGTGGGTATTCTACCCACATAACATCTTCATGCTCCCATGTTGCATCCTCAGGACTGTACCAGATCCACTGGACCTTTACAAGCCCTATGGCTCAATTCCAGAGTTGTTTTCTTTTCCGATCCAATATGAGCATAGGATGCACTTGGAGGACACCTTCTCATTCCACCTGAATCACATTCCAATCAATTACATGATTAGCATCAGGTATATATTTCTTAAGAAATGAAACATGAAACATATTATATACAGTCATGTATGTAGGTAATGCAAGCATATATGCAACTAGCCCAATCCTTTCTAGGATTTGAAATGGCCCACAAAATCTGGCTGCCAACTTGGCGTAGTTTCCCAGCTTCATGAAACTTCTATTGGCTTTGACTTTTAGGAAAACATGATCACCCACTTTAAACTCTCTATGGGTTCTATTTTGATCAACATAACTTGTCTGCCTGTCTTGAGCAGCCTTTAAATTCTACTTAGTATTTGTTCTTCCATTTCCTTGAGCAACTCTAGCCCAACTACCGCCTTGTTAGATGGATTATCCTAGATTACTAGAGTATTGCACTTTCTTCCATAAAGTGCTTCAAATGGGCTCATCTTCAATGATGCTTGATACCCATTATTGTAGGTGAATTCTATCAAGTGTAGGTAGTCTTCCCATTTAGATGGTGTGTCCATCACATACATCCTTAGTGTGTCTTTTGTCACTCGATTCACCCACTCTATCTACCGAAATGACTCAAGATGATAGGATATACTAAAGTTCAAATTTATTTTGAGCCCTTTGAATAACCCTTTCCATAAATTTGAGGTTAATTTCAAGTCTCTTTCAGACACAATTGTCTTGTGAATTCCGTGCAATCGTGCGACTTCCTTCATAAAAATATCAACAACCTCCAATGCCTTGTGAGTAGTCTTTAATGAAATGAAATGGGCAACTTCCATAAGCTTTTTCACCACCACCATAATTGAATCATGTTGTTTGCTTGTTTTGGGCAATCCTGTGATGAATTCCATTGTCACCACTTCCCACTTCCACTCAGGAATGGGTAAAGGTTGCAGCAACCCTGTTGGTTGCCTATGCTCAGCTTTAACCTTTTGGCATTCCATACATTTGGCGATGTATTCTGCAATATATTTCTTCATACCTAGCCAAAAGTATTGGCTCTTGACTGTTGCCATAGCTTTTTGATATTCAGGTTTCCATGCATAAGGCACATTATGAATTTCATGCAAAATTATACGTTTCAAGTCATGGATATTAGGTACATAAATTATATTCTTGTACATAAGTATTCTATCAGTTACCAACTTATAATTCTCCACTTTATGTGGCATCTTACCTTGTTGTAGATTTTCTACCAAATCCCTGTACTACAAATCTGTATTTGCAACCTCTGAAATTATTCTTTTAATATCAGTTTGGTACATGCTAATGGTTATAGCATGTGATTCATGCACTCTCCTACTGAGTGCATAGAAAACTTTGTTCTCCTTCCCTTTGATATGCTTGATATCAAATTCATACTCACAGAGAAACTCCAACCACCTACTATGCCTAGCATTCAAGGTTGGTTGATCAAACAAATATTTCAGACTGTTATGGTCTATCCTCAGTTCGATTCTCCTTCCCATGAGGTAATGCCTCCATTTCTTTAGAGCGTGTACTATGGATGCCAACTCCAAATCATGACTTGCATAGTTACTTTCCTGCTCTTTCAACTCTCTGGATTCGTAACAGATTACAAATCCATTCTGACCGAGGAATCCTCCCAGTCCTTCTTTGCATTCATCAGTGCACACCACGAAATATTCATTTGGGTCTGCGATCCTCAGAATTGGAGAAATGGTTAACAATTTGATTCAATTGTTGGAAGCTTCTCTCACAATCCTCTGTCCACTGAAACTTCTTCTCCTTCCTTTGCAAGGAAGTGATAGGGTGAGCTATCCTCGAGAACCCTATGATAAACATTCTATAATAACCAGCTAGACTCATAAAGGATCTGACTTCTGTCACATTCTTAGGTGCTTACCATTCTCTAATGGCCTCAATCTTCTCAAGATATACAACTATCCCATCCTTTGAAATAATATTCCCTAAGTAATGGATCTACTCCTAATAAAATGAGAATTTGTTCAACTTGGCATACAATTGGTTCTCTTTTAGCACCTGCAACACCATCCTAAGATGTTTTTCATGCTCTTCCTATGAATTGGAATAAACTAGAATGTCATTTGGGAATACTATGAAAAACTTGTCTAGAGAGTCCCTGAATACACCATTCATCAGGCACATGAAAATGGCAGGTGCGTTCGACAACCCAAAACGCACCACTGTGAATTCATAGTGACCATACCTTGTTCTAAAGGAGGTCTTACTGATGTCTTCATATTTTATCCTTACCTGGTTATATCCAGACCTTATATCTATCTTCAAAAATATCTTTGCATCCTTCAACTGATCGAAGAGATCATCAATCCTCAACAAAGAGTATTTGTTCTTTACAGTTACTTTGTTCAACTGTCTGAAATCGATACACAATCTCAGTGTTTTGTCCTTCTTATTCATGAACAAAATTGGGGCTCCCCAAGGTGACACACTTGGGCATATATACCCCTTCTTCAGAATCTCTTCAATCTGCAATTGCAACTCTTTTAGTTTTAGCGTACTCATTCTGTAAGGGGATTTTGACACTGGAGTTGCTTGAGGCATCAAGTTTACAGAGAAGTAAATATATCTTTTCGGAGGTAGTCCATGTACCTCCTAAAATACATCTTCAAACTCTTTTAGTACCACATGATCTCCAATACTTGACACCTTATCCTTAGGTGTTTCCTCCACATGGGTTGCAAATAATTGACATCCTTTCCTGTAGCACTTATTTAGTTGCATCGTTGAGATTTATTTGATAACAACAACTATAGGAATTCCTTAGACTGTTCTCTGATTTCCTTCCTCATCCATAAATATGAATTCCTTGTTACGAGAGTCCAAGATGGCATGGTGTTGGTCCAACCAGTCCATCCCAATCAAACAGTCGTAAGACCCTAAAGGCAGAATATTCAATTCATCCTTTGTGCTCAATCCATTCATTTCCATTGGATAGGACTTAACTAACTCAGTGAATTTCCTCTTGGTTCCTTTAGCCAACTACACTAACCAAGACTTTTAACTTTTGCTTCTCGACAAATGTAAACTTTCCACCACTCTAGGATCTACATAACTATGTCTAGCCCCATAATCAATTAAAATAGTAAAGGCATGGTTGTTGATCATACCTCCTACTTCAATCATGTGCGACTAAAATTAAGTGTTGGCCCTTGACTAAGTTTTGAGGAACACTTGTTAATATTTGACCATTTTTGGGACCTCGACAGCCTATTGAAGATGGAGTGCCAGATGAAGCAGAGATCACGGGATCTTGACCTACTTTTGGGCCCCTTTTTTGGTTTTGGGACAATGTAATGGGAAAGGGATGTCGGCCCGTGGGTTTACCCATGCTTAGGCCTAACTTTTTTATGTATAAATAGATGTCTAGGTGAAGTAAGTAGAGGATGGTATCCTATCTATGTGATGTAAGATAAGTTCTAGTAGTGCTCTGTGCATGACTGTAGAAGGGTTACATAGCTAAGTCCAAGTTATTATAGAGATTATAGAAGGCTTTGTGCTACAACGCAAGGAAGAAGGATCTAGCGAGCTGCGCAGATCTTCTGTCCTGTGCACATAAGGGTTTTTGGTGATTGTGTGCTGTAACTGATTGAAGACATTAATAAAGAAGAAGATTTGGTGGACGTAGCCCCAGGGTGGGGGTGAACCACGTACATGTTGTGTTTCTCTTCTTTGTGCGATGTATCGATGTGTTTCTATGTGATGAATGTTATATAGATATGATGTTGCTTTGTGCCTAATCATGTGAATGAATGCTAGATCTGACCTATGTGTATGTGCTTAGTGCTTGAATCTTCTAGATCTAATGTGTTCCTTTTATGTTAAGTGTTATTAGAGGATGGATCTAGTTGCATACTGTGATACTCTGTAATTAGGGTACATCTGTGTTGTTACTAAGAACTGAATATTGATTAAGATTAACTGCTAAGTGCTCTGTTAAGTGTTATAATCACAGATCTGTTTCCCAGCTAAGGTTGCAGACATATGAGTCATACAACCACCCCTGCCTCTACCTCAGGTGAGACTTCATCTGCTTCGCAGGTGTTTCCAAAAGGGCCAGTATTTAGGGTTTTGTTGGTGCGTTGTTGTAGCGTTGAACCCTGGGTTTTCCCTTGTGCCAACAAATGCCTCCATTGACGGGACGTGAAACTGTGATTGCTGGGAACTAAGAAAGAAGAAGCTTTGTGCAAAGATTCATCCTGAAAATTTGGAAGCTCTGTGCGTGGACCTGTGCCCTAGTGCACAATAATCCACTTGATCTGAAAAAATATGTGCTAAAGAAGGAAGGACAGATATGAATAAAAAAGGCCAGATCTACAGAAAGAGGTTAGATCCATAAGCTCTGTGCTCTGATAGAGGTAAGAACAACTAAAAGTTTTTAGATCTGGAAGCTTTATGCTCTGTAAAAGTAAGATAAGTGAAAATTTTTGTTTCTAAAATATGGATCTAGGTATGCTTGATAGAGTCTGTCCTAGCTTGAAAACTAGGGCATTGTTAGATGATAGAAGGTTTGATATGAA
>JASDQU010102833.1:74597-90339 GCA_032191745.1 Picea mariana
TATATATATATATATATATAATTAAAAATTAAATGATTTTTATAATATAAATATATGTAATAAAAATTGATATTAAATTAAGCTACTATTAACATTTTCATCTAATTAAAAACTTTTAACATTTTCATCTATAACTCTTATTAACACTTTCATAAAATACCATAATCAATTAATCTATTACCAAAATCATGAATACAAATCATCCTATTTGCATTTGAATGGATTCTCAACAATTCTCACATATTACTTAATTAGAATGAATGAAATGACGTAATCCATTAAGTTATTACGGGAACCAAAAACCATAAATAGAATAATTGGGAGAACAAAACACTAAAGACAATTTCAATCAAGTGTTCAAAGTTTCTCTTATAAACATTTTCCTATTCGAAGTCGTCATCCATCCAACCAGAAGAGAATGGAGTTAAAAGTGTTACCAAGAATCATACCTTAATATTTATCAGTGGTGATTCCCTTGTTTATTAGTAGTTCTAACATTGAAATCTACTCTTAAATACGAAATATCCTAAGCTAGGCCATCAAAGTTAGTAAAAGCACCCTTCAACATGATTTGCTTACCCTAATTATTTGTCACTCAGTGGAAACAGTGGTCACTTGTTTAATGGAGACTGAATTAATTGATGGAGACAGATCCCAATTACACAAGCGTGATTATCGACATCAATCCAATTAAAATGTTATTGAATTTAATTGTACAATAAAAACACAACACATGTCATTCACCTTATGGAAATCTTTCCCACAAACAATACCATAAACCATTTCAAACAATGTGCAGTCACTCGCAGGCAAATGATAATGGAAAATATTTCAATATTTAAATGTACAAGGAATTGAAAGATCCATAAATGCAATACTCATCCAGATGTAAAGTAATAGACATAACCGGCTACAGATAGCTATCACATACTTAAACTCAGATTCAAAGGTTATCGCACATTCTGAAAGAAATTCACAAGTAACACCAAATATGTAAAATCCAAGAAATTCACAAGTAACCCCAAATATGTAAAATCCAAGACTGATTTTTTTTTTTTATTAATTTAAAAAATATACAATAACAAGGAACGTGAAAAGATCCCTTTATTTCCTAAATCGCTAAACAATGAAGTTAGGAATTCGTGTACCGAACACAAAAGACTCAGTCACTCGTCCAGAAAAGAATAACCTCCACAAATCACAAATATAGAATACGATAGCTCACAATACATCTAGGAAGAAAATAGTAATCGCCCCTAAAAGGCGAACCAAAGAGCAGCCCCAATACATCTTAGTAAAATCGAGAGGCCAAGAATGGAATGAAGGAGGTGAGAAGGGTGGCGAATAGAGATGGAACGAAGGGAATTGAAGCAGCACCTACATCCAATGTCGGACTGGGAGATGGTGCCATCATCTCTGCTGCTTCCGCTCCCACCATTATCAACACAGCGACCAAGAGAGCTACAGATGCGTAGTTAACTGCCCCTGCTATTCTTGCTCAAACTCACAACACAGATACTGAAATGGGCAAAGAAGAAGAAATGTGAATCTCGGACAAACCAACCCGAATTGGAAGCGGCAATCTTTATTTTCAAAATCATAGGCTRGGTGGGTTTACAAATTCAAAATCAGCATTGKAATGGACATCAAATTCAAAATCTRCATTGAAATGGACATCATCCTTGGCGCCTTTATTAAATTCAAAATTCGATTTTTCAAACTAGCCTTCAATTAATTCATTTTCAAATTTCAAACCCAACTATCGTCCATGTGTTCAGAAGACAACAGGTTACCAAGTCGGGTGGAACGGGGCGCTGGGCGGCGGAGGGGCGGAACAGGGGGCTAGGCGGCGGAGGAGCGGAAAGAGGATCTGGGCGGCGGATGGTATGAGGGCCGGCTGGGCGTTCTACCTTTTGGTGCCCGGTGCCCGAGACGTCCCATCGAGATCCAAAAGGTAGCGTCGTTAGCTTACTCCCAAAAATAATGGAAACAATAGTAAATATCATTGCAATGGAATACATGGTAATATTGCAAGAATCACAAACATGCATTTTAATTGAAATTAAACACATGCATATACTTATCTTTGAAACTGTAGTAATTCCACCAACCACGTGTAGACCTTCCATGAACCTCCCAGCCTTAGACCTCACTGCTCATCACGCTCAATAGTGGGTCACCCCTGAGCTGGGACTAAGCTCCACCCAAGGCAAGGGATTCCTAGACTAGGTTGAGGTTATAGGAAAAATGCACAGAGCAACTAGAAGAATTCTTTCCAGGAGCCTTCTTACGCCCACTACTCACGGACACTCATTCTTCACATGCTTGTTCCACCTGGGAGTATACACCTTCACAAGCATAGTCCATTAGTGATTCACCTCCCTCTCTGGTTCTCGACAACAGGCTAGATCAGGAATTCTCAAAGCTCCGTAGCTAGTGATGAACTCTCTCTGAAAGAAAACCACTCCCCAATAGACGCTCTCACTTGAAGAGAGTTTCTCACAGGCCTGACAACCCGGTTCTTCAACCAGTTTTCAACTCAATTCCTGTAAGGTGAGGATAAAAAAAACCATGATACATAGGATACACATGCGACACGGCTCAATACACGGGCTTGTGACATAGGCTCCCGCGGTTCAGACAGAGGTGTATCGAATTTCAAGAAAACATCACAGGCTTCAGGTTTCAGTAGTGCATGAGACTTACAGAACTCAGATGTAGATTTTTTCTGGTTCAGAAAGCGGACGGATCAATGGAGGATGAACCCAAACTCAGCTGACGCTTCAGTTTTTAACCGCAAGTGCCCAAGTCGACACTTGTCTTCCTGGAGCTGCATGCATTCCCTTTTTCACACATGGAACTGCATGTGTTGCCTCTCCTGGGACTTAGGATAAAAAACATGTTTGTCACATAGTTTTTGGAATAATAAAAAATTATTATTCCCAAGGAATTAATCCCCCAAGCTTATACCCTCTTTCCATCCTTTCATCCTTCTTTCCCTTACCACCTTGTGGAAGATTAGTCCCCCATCACTCTTTCTTCGTGTTCGGTCTACATGCAATGAGGTTTATATTTTTATTAATGTTCTGCATATTACATAACCTTGTGGAATATTAGTCCCCCATCACTCTTTCTTCGTGTTCGGTCTGCTCACAATGAGGTTTATATTTTTATTAATGTTTTTCATATTACATAAAAAAAAATAGGCTCAAACTTATACAATATGCATTTAAATGAAGTTAAATGACTTAACACAGAGTAAACACATAATTACTGCTAAGATACAAAAATAATGGAAACAACATTAAAATCATTGCAACGAAATACATGGTAATATTGTAAGCATCACAGACATGCATTTTAATTGAAATTAAAAACATGCATATACTTATCTTTGAAACTGTAGTAATTCCACCAACCACGTGCAGACCTTCCATGAACCTCCCATCCTTAGACCTCACTATTCATCATGCTCAACAGTGGGTCACCCCTGAGTTGGGACTAAGCTCCACCCAAGGCAAGGGAATCCTAGACTAGGCTGAGGTTACAGGAAAATTTCATAGAGAAACGAAAAGGATTCTCTCCAGGAGCCTTCTTACGCCCACTACTTACGGACTCTCATTTCCCACATGCCTATTCCACCTGGGAGTATACACCTTCACAATAACAGTCCATCGATGATTCACCTCCTTCTCCGGGTCTCAACAACAGGTCAGATAAAAAATTCTCAGAGCTCCATAGTTGGTGATGGACTCTCTCTCGAAGAAAACCACTCCCCAGTAGACTCTCTCACCTGAAGAGATTTTCTCATAGGCCTGAAAACCCATTTCTTCAACCAATTTTAACTCAATTCCCGCAAGGTGAGGATAACAAAAACCACAACTGGTCAAGTCCACTCAGGAAACACAGAAGGCAACAATTCAAAGAAATTTTGAGTACGGACTCGAATCTGCAATAACTGATAGGATGGGATCAAAGGATACACAGGTGACAAAGATCAATCCATGAGCTTGTGACACAGGATCCAGTAGTTCAGACATAGGAGTATCAACTTTCAAGAAAACATCATAGGATTCGGGTTTCAGTGCTGCATGAGACTTACAAAACTCAGACGTAGAGTTTTTTCCGGTTCAAACAATGGACGACTCAATGGACGATGCACCCAAACTCAGGTGATGCTTCCATTTTTAACCGCATGCACTCAGGTCGACACTTTTCTTCCTGGAGCTGCATGTGTTCCCTTTTTCACACATGTTGCTACATGCGTTGCCTCTCCCAGGACTTAGGATAAAAACATGTTTGTCACGTAGTTTTTGGAATAATAATAAATTATTATTCCCAATGACTTAATCCCCCAAGCTTAGCCCCTCTTTCCAACCTTTCAGCCCCTTTTCCCTTACCACCTTATGGAAGCTTAGTCCCCATCACTCTTTCTTCGTAGTTAGTATACATGCAACGATGTTTATATTTTTATTGATGTTCTACATATTTCATAAACAAAAATAGGCTCCTGTCCTTAACACTTAGGCTCTTGATGTAATAAACACATAAGTCTACCAAATTTTCAATACTCGTCTCACCAGCCTACAATACATGCTTTATAATTCATAAACATGATTACAACAGGGCTCGTCCTTGGGGATATTACAATCCCCTCCCCTTATTTTTTCACTGTCCTCAATGCAACTTTACACAATATCAACAAGATTTCCAAAGTCTTCAAAAATATGCGGTTAGTCTGACCGCATAGCATCTTCATGCTCCCATGTTGTGTCCTGAGGACCATACCAGGTCCACTGGACCTTTACAAGCCCTATGGCTCGATTCCAGAGCTGTTTGCTTTTCCGGTCCAATATGTGCACATGAGGCACTTGCAGGACACCTTCCCATTCCACCTGAATCACATTCCAATAAATTACATGATTATCATCAAGTATATATTTCTTAAGCAATGAAACATGAAACACATTATGTACAATAATGGATGCAGGAAATGCAAGAATATATGCAACTGGCCCAATCCTTTCTAGGATTTTAAATGGCCCACAAAATCTGGCTGCCAACTTGGCACAATTTCCCAGCTTCAAGGAAGCTCTATTGGCTTTCATTTCAGGAAAACATGATCACCCACTTTAAAATATCTATGGGTTGTGTTTTTATCAGCATAATTGTTGTGTTTGTCTTGAGCAACCTTTAAATTCTGCTTAATTTTTAGCATTTGTTCTTCCATTTCCTTGAGCAACTCTGGCCCAACTACTTCCCTGTTAGTTGGATTGTCCTAGCTTACTGCAGTGTTTCACCTTCTACCATAAAGTGCTTCAAATGGGCTCATATTCAACGATTCTTGATACCCATTAATGTAGGCAAATTATACCAAGTGCCGGTAGTGTTCCCATTTAGATGTTTTTTCCATCACATGCATCCTTAGCATGTCGTATATCACTCGATTCACCTGCTATGTCTGCCCATCCAACTCAGGATGATAGGCTGCACTGAAGTTTAGATTCATTCTGAACCCTTTGAATAACGCTTTCCATAAATTTGAGGTGAATTTCGGGTCTCTGTCAGACACAATTGTCTTGGGAATTTCGTGCATTCATGCTACTTCCTTCATAAAAATATTAGCAACCTTCGCTGCCTTGTGAGTAGTCTTTAATGGAATGAAATGGGAAGCTTTCGTAATCTTTTCCACCACCACCATAATTGAATCATGCTTCTTTCTTTTTCTAGGAAATCCTGTGATGAAGTCCACTATCACCACTTCCCACTTCCACTTAGGAATGGGTAAAGGTTGCAGCAACCCTGCGGGGTGCCTATGCTGATCTTTAACCTTTTTTCATTCCATACATTTGGCAATTATACATAGCCAAAAGTATTGGCTCTTGACTGCTGCCACAATTTTCTGATATCCAGGGTGCCATGCATAAGGCACATCATGCATTTCAAGAAAAATTATACGTTTCAAGTCCTGCATATTAGGTACATAAATTATGTTCTTGTACATAAGTACTATGTTAGTTTCCAACTTATAATTCTCCACTTTCTGTGGCATCTTACCTTGCTTTAGCTTTTCTACCAAATCCTTGTACTACAAATTTGTATTTGCAACCTATGAAATTCTTTTTTTAATATTAGTTTGATACATGTTAATGGTTGTAGCATGTGATTCATGCACTCTCTTGCTGAGTGCATCAACCACTTTGTTCTCTTTCCCTTTGATATGCTTTATATCAAAGTCATACTCATAGAGAAACTCCAAACACCTACTCTTCCTAGTGTTCAAGTTTGGCTGATCAAACAAATACTTCAGACCATTATGGTCTGTCCTTAGTTCAAACCTCCTTCCCATGAGGTAATGCCTCGATTTCTTTAGAGCATGTACTATGGATACCAAATCCAAATCATGAGTTTCATAGTTCCTTTCGTGCTCTTTCAACTTTATGGATTCATAACAGATTATAAATCTCTTCTGACTAAGGACTCCTCCCAGTCCTTCTTTGCATGCATCAATGCACACCACAAAATCTTCATTTGGATCTACGATCCTTAGTATTGGAGCACTGGTTAACAATTGTTTCAATTGCTAGAATCTTCTTCACAATCCTTTGTCCACTGAAACGTCTTCTCCTTCCTTTGCAAGGAAGTGATAGGGTGAGCTATCCTCGAGAACCCTTTGATAAAAATTCTAGAATAACCAGCTAGACCCATAAAGGATCTGACTTCTGTCACATTATTAGGTGTTGACCATTCTCTGATGGCCTCAATGTTCTTAGGATCTACAACTATCCCATCCTTCAAAATAGTATTCCCTAAGTTCCTCTTGATAAAATGAGTGTTTGTTCAACTTGGCATATAGTTGGTTCTCTCTTAGCACCTGCAACATCATCCTCAAATGTTGTTCGTTCTCTTCCTTCAACTTGGAATACACCAGAATTTAATCCAGGAATACTATGACAAACTTGTCTAGATAGTCCCTGAATACACCATTCATCAGGCACATGAAAATGAAGGGTGCGTTCAACAACCCAAAAGGCACCACTGTGAATTCATAGTGACCATACCATGTTCTAAAGGTGGTCTTATTGATGTATTCATATTTTATCCTTACCTGGTGATATCCCGACCTGAGATCTATCTTCGAAAATATCTTTGCATCCTTCAACTAATCGAAGAGATCATCAATCGTCGGGAGAGGGTATTTGTTATTTACAGTTACTTTGTTCAATTGTCTGAAATCGATTCACAATCTCAGCATTTCATCCTTCTTCTTCAAGAACAAAACCGGGGCTCCCCAAGGTGACACACTTGGGCGTATATACCCCTTCTTCAGAAGCTCTTCAACAACTCTTTTAGCTCTGGCATACTCATTCTGTAAGGATATTTTGACATTGGAGCTGCTCTAGGCATCAAGTTTATAGAGAAGTCAATATCTCTTTTCGGAGGTAGTCCAGGTACCTCCTGAAATGCATCTTCAAACTCTTTTAGTACCACATGATCTCCAATACTTGACACCGTATCATTAGGTGTTTCCTCCACATGGTCTGCAAATAATTGACAACCTTTCCTATGGCACGTCTTTAGCTGCATCGCTGAGATTTCTCTAATAGCAACAACTCTGAGAATTCCTTGGACTATTATCCAATTTCCTTCCTCATCTAGAAAGGTGAATTCCTTGTTACGAAAGTCCAAGATGGCATGGTGTTGGTCCAACTAGTCCATCCCAATCAGACAGTCGTAAGACCCTAAAGGAAGAATATTCAATTCAACCTTTGTGCTCAGTCCATTCATATCCATCGAAAAGGACACGTAGCAGAGATCCACATGCATCAGATATTTTCAAGGGGGAAATCCGCAACAATCCTAACCATCCATCGGGAGGGACGCATGGAGAGAGATCATCGTTTCGCTGACTCGTGACTTGAAAAGGTCAAAGGGCAATTTTGTGAGAATTTGCGAAACACAAATTTGCAATTATATCCCAACCATTGATCAAGGAGAGATCTGGACCGTTAATTGTCCAGGAAGAATTTTGACATTTCAGGGATCAGGAGAATAGAGGTGGAAAGTATTTTGACCTTGCGACACACAAAATCTCGATACATGAAATCCCAATGATTCAAACTAATGGGTTGGGATGACATCGCTGGGATGGATCAGGAAACAAGGGATGTGTGCCACACGGTATTGGGTCTCGAAGGAAAAATTATACGTAGTGGCGTCGGATAAAGTTACTTGGGGTAATGTGGACCTTCCTAAGTACACCATGTGTCACCACCGTGGTTGGTGACAAATGTGTTGTGGGCCCATAGGATTGAAAGGGTGTAAGTTTGGAAGTCGGGAGTTGGAGAGGGAAGAGAGTGAGGGAGTCTAGGATCGAGATCTTGAAACTACGAAACCCAAAACTCTGAAATCATGAACCTTCAAAACCTGAAAATCCAAGGTCTCATTTAGAGAAACTTGAATATCTAGTGCTTGGTAATGGCCCTTGGTCGCGTGGGGTTGGGGAAATAGAGGAAAAGGGCTATGTCATGAATTCCTACAAAGCCAAGCAAAGCTCAGAAAAATTCATGGAAACTGAATATTTTCTTGAATCAAGTTGTTTATGAATAATGTAGAATTTGTTAAGGATTAATGACCTGGTAAATTCTGGTTGTCTTCACATTGTGTTGGAGAAGTTTAGCGAGTGCCAGAATGGCTAGAATTTCCACTAAGTGCAAAATAAATGGAAGGAGCATGGACTACTTCCAGTTCCGAGGATGAAGAAAAATGAATGGATATTCATTTGGGAATTGAAGGATCGAACACCAATGGCCATGGAGAATATATATATAAGGAAGGAAACCTAAGGAAGATCATTGAATAATTTGCAAAAAGATTCCCAAACTCGTCGAGCAGATAGTGGAAAGCTCAAGAAAGCTCAGGAAAAACAAGGTGAATTCAATTTAAAGTTGTTAAAGAGTTTGGAGAGAATATAAAAGAGGTTGGATAAGGAGAGTGACTTGAGAAGAACAGGGAGTCACCAGAATTCTGAGAGAACAAGGTTAAGGAGTGTTGGTCGACACCATCATCACTCCCAAGGTCGCTCCAAGAGAAGGGCACAAAGTAGTTCAATCCCATCTCCTACCAGAAAGCACAGGAGATCAGGAGTGGATGAATTGAAGGGAGAGATGAACAAGATTAAGCCTCCTACATTTGATGGAGAAGATAAGAAGGAGGAATATGTTGAAACATTGTTGCTTGGTATGAGGAAATACTTCCAACTACAGAATTATTCCTCTCACTTGGAAGGAAGAATTGCGATGTATCAACTGAAAGGAAAAGCATCCATGTGGTGGGATCAACTTATGCAGGTGAAACACATTAGAGAAAAAGATATCACTTGGAAAGTATTGTAGCATCCCCAGCCACCATCAGGCCAGACAATTCTACCAACACTACCTTAACTTAGCCTTTAAAGCTCTGATACCAAAATGTAACGTTCCCTAGCCATCAACCCCACTGTCGGGAAAATGCTACTACGCGGAAACATTCTCAAACTTATACAGTATGCATTTAAATGAATTTAAATGACTTAACACAAAGTAAACACATAATTACTCCTAAGGTACAAAAATAATGGAAAAAACAGTAAATATCATTGCAACGAAATACATGGTAATATTGCAAGAATCACTGACATGCATTTTAATTTAAATTAAACACATGCCTATACTTATTTTTGAAACTATAGTAATTCCACCAACCACGTGCAAATATTCCATGAACCTCCCAGTCTTATAACTCATTGCTCATCATGCTCAATAGTGGGTCACCCCCGAGCTGGGACTAAGCTCCACCCAAGGCAAGGGAATCCTAGACTAGGCTGAGGTTATAGGAAAACTATGCAGAGAAACTGAAAGGATTCTCTCCAGGAGCCTTCTTACACCCACTACTCACGGAATCTCATTCCCCACATGCCTATTCCACCTGGGAGTATATACCTCCACAAGCACAGTCCATTGGTGCTTCACCTCCCTCTCTTAGTCTCGACAATAGGCCAGATTAGGAATTCTCAAATCTCTATAGCTGGTGTTGGAATCTCTCTGGAAGAAAACCACTCCCCATCAGACTCTCTCACCTAAAGAGAGTTTCTCATAGGCCTAACAACCTGGTTCTTCAACCAATTTTCAAATCAATTCCCGCAAGGTGAGGATAACAACAACCACAACTGGTCAAGTCCACTCAAGAAACACAGAAGGAAACAATCCAAAGACAGTTTGGGTACAGACTCGACTCTGCAAGAGAGGATAGGATGGGCTCACAGGATACACAAGAAACATGGCTCAATTCACGAGCTTGTGACATAGGCTCTCGCGGTTCAGACATAGGTGTATCGACTTTCAAGAAAACATCACAGGCTTTGGGTTTCAGTGTTGAGTGAGACGTACAGAACTTAGATGTAGATTTTTCCAGTTCAGACAACGGATGAATGAATGGAGGACGAACCCAAACTTAGTTGACACTTCAATTTTTAACCGCATGTACCTAGGTCAACACTTGTCTTCCTAGAGCTGCATGCATTCCCTTTTGCACACATGGAGCTGCATGCATTGCCTCTCCCGGGACTTAGGATAAAAACATGTTTGTCACATAGTTTTTGGAATAATAATAAATTGTTATTCCCAAGGAATTAATCCCCCAAGCTTAGCCCCTCTTTCCAACCTTTCATCCCCTTTTCCCTTACCACCTTGTGGAAGCTTATTCCCCCATCAATTTTTCTTCATGGTCGGTCTGCACACGGTGATGTTTATATTTCTATTAATGTTATGCATATTATATAAACAAAAAAAGGCTTCTGGCCTTAACACTTAGGCTCCCGGCCTAATAAACACATAAGCCTACTAGCTTATCAATACTCATCTCACTAGCCTACAATACATGCTTTACAATTAATAAACATGATTACAAAAAGGCTCTTCCTTGGGGATATTACAATCCACTCCCCTTATTTGTTTGTTGTCCTCAGTGAAACTTTACACAGTATCAACAAGATTTCCAAAATCTTCAAGAAAATGTGGGTATTCTGCCTGCATAACATCTTCATGCTCCCATGTTGCATCCTCAGGACTGTACCAGGTCCACTAGACCTTTACAAGCCCTATGGCTCAATTCCGGAGTTGTTTTCTTTTCCGATCCAATATGCGCATAGGATGCACTTGCAGGACACCTTCTCATTCCACCTGAATCACATTCCAATCAATTACGTGATTCACATCAGGTATATATTTCTTAAGAAATGAAACATGAAACATATTATGTACAGTCATGGATGTAGGTAATGCAAGCATATATGCAACTAGCCCAATCCTTTCTAGGATTTGAAATGGCCCACAAAATCTGGCTGCCAACTTGGTGTAGTTTCCCAGCTTCATGGAACTTCTATTGGCTTTGAATTTTAGGAAAACATGATCACCCACTTTAAACTCTCTATGGGTTCTGTTTTGATCAACATAACTTGTCTGCCTGTCTTGAGCAGCCTTTAAATTCTACTTAGCATTTTTTCTTCCATTTCCTTGAGCAACTCTAGCTCAACTACTGCCTTGTTAGCTGGATTATCCTAGATTACTGGAGTATTGCATTTTCTTCCATAAAGTGCTTCAAATGGGCTCATCTTCAATGATGCTTGATACCCATCATTGTAGGTGAATTCTACCAAGTGTAGGTAGTCTTCCCATTTAGATGGTTTGTCCATCACATACATCCTTAGTGTGTCTTCTGTCACTTGATTCACCCACTCTGTCTACCGAAATGACTCAGGATGATAGGATATACTGAAGTTCAGATTCATTTTGAGCCCTTTGAATAACCCTTTCCATAAATTTGAGGTTAATTTCAAGTCTCTTTCAAACACAATTGTCTTGCAAATTGCGTTCAATCGTGAGACTTCCTTCATAAAAATATCAACAACCTCCACTGCCTTGTGAGTAGTCTTTAATGAAATGAAATGGGCAACTTCCATAAGCTTTTTCACCACCACCATAATTGAATCATGTTGTTTGCTTGTTTTGGGCAATCCTGTGATGAATTCCATTGTCACCACTTCCCTCTTCCACTCAGGAATGGATAAAGGTTGCAGCAACCCTGCTGGGTGTCTATGCTCAGCTTTAACCTTTTGGCATTCCATACATTTGGCGATGTATTCTGCAGTCTCTTTCTTCATACCTAGCCAAAAGTATTGGCTCTTGACTGTTGCCATAGTTTTTTGATATTCAGGTTTCCCTGCATAAGGCACATTATGAATTTCATGCAAAATTATACATTTCAAGTCATGGATATTAGGTACATAAATTATATTCTTGTACATAAGTATTCTATCAGTTACCAACTTATAATTCTCCACTTTATGTGGCATCTTACCTTGTTGTAGATTTTCTACCAAATCCCTGTACTACAAATCTGTATTTGCAACCTCTGAAATTATTCTTTTAATATCAGTTTGGTACATGCTAATGGTTATAGCATGTGATTCATGCACTCTCCTACTGAGTGCATAGAAAACTTTGTTCTCCTTCCCTTTGATATGCTTGATATCAAATTCATACTCACAGAGAAACTCCAACCACCTACTATGCCTAGCATTCAAGGTTGGTTGATCAAACAAATATTTCAGACTGTTATGGTCTATCCTCAGTTCGATTCTCCTTCCCATGAGGTAATGCCTCCATTTCTTTAGAGCGTGTACTATGGATGCCAACTCCAAATCATGACTTGCATAGTTACTTTCCTGCTCTTTCAACTCTCTGGATTCGTAACAGATTACAAATCCATTCTGACCGAGGAATCCTCCCAGTCCTTCTTTGCATTCATCAGTGCACACCACGAAATATTCATTTGGGTCTGCGATCCTCAGAATTGGAGAAATGGTTAACAATTTGATTCAATTGTTGGAAGCTTCTCTCACAATCCTCTGTCCACTGAAACTTCTTCTCCTTCCTTTGCAAGGAAGTGATAGGGTGAGCTATCCTCGAGAACCCTATGATAAACATTCTATAATAACCAGCTAGACTCATAAAGGATCTGACTTCTGTCACATTCTTAGGTGCTTACCATTCTCTAATGGCCTCAATCTTCTCAAGATATACAACTATCCCATCCTTTGAAATAATATTCCCTAAGTAATGGATCTACTCCTAATAAAATGAGAATTTGTTCAACTTGGCATACAATTGGTTCTCTTTTAGCACCTGCAACACCATCCTAAGATGTTTTTCATGCTCTTCCTATGAATTGGAATAAACTAGAATGTCATTTGGGAATACTATGAAAAACTTGTCTAGAGAGTCCCTGAATACACCATTCATCAGGCACATGAAAATGGCAGGTGCGTTCGACAACCCAAAACGCACCACTGTGAATTCATAGTGACCATACCTTGTTCTAAAGGAGGTCTTACTGATGTCTTCATATTTTATCCTTACCTGGTTATATCCAGACCTTATATCTATCTTCAAAAATATCTTTGCATCCTTCAACTGATCGAAGAGATCATCAATCCTCAACAAAGAGTATTTGTTCTTTACAGTTACTTTGTTCAACTGTCTGAAATCGATACACAATCTCAGTGTTTTGTCCTTCTTATTCATGAACAAAATTGGGGCTCCCCAAGGTGACACACTTGGGCATATATACCCCTTCTTCAGAATCTCTTCAATCTGCAATTGCAACTCTTTTAGTTTTAGCGTACTCATTCTGTAAGGGGATTTTGACACTGGAGTTGCTTGAGGCATCAAGTTTACAGAGAAGTAAATATATCTTTTCGGAGGTAGTCCATGTACCTCCTAAAATACATCTTCAAACTCTTTTAGTACCACATGATCTCCAATACTTGACACCTTATCCTTAGGTGTTTCCTCCACATGGGTTGCAAATAATTGACATCCTTTCCTGTAGCACTTATTTAGTTGCATCGTTGAGATTTATTTGATAACAACAACTATAGGAATTCCTTAGACTGTTCTCTGATTTCCTTCCTCATCCATAAATATGAATTCCTTGTTACGAGAGTCCAAGATGGCATGGTGTTGGTCCAACCAGTCCATCCCAATCAAACAGTCGTAAGACCCTAAAGGCAGAATATTCAATTCATCCTTTGTGCTCAATCCATTCATTTCCATTGGATAGGACTTAACTAACTCAGTGAATTTCCTCTTGGTTCCTTTAGCCAACTACACTAACCAAGACTTTTAACTTTTGCTTCTCGACAAATGTAAACTTTCCACCACTCTAGGATCTACATAACTATGTCTAGCCCCATAATCAATTAAAATAGTAAAGGCATGGTTGTTGATCATACCTCCTACTTCAATCATGTGCGACTAAAATTAAGTGTTGGCCCTTGACTAAGTTTTGAGGAACACTTGTTAATATTTGACCATTTTTGGGACCTCGACAGCCTATTGAAGATGGAGTGCCAGATGAAGCAGAGATCACGGGATCTTGACCTACTTTTGGGCCCCTTTTTTGGTTTTGGGACAATGTAATGGGAAAGGGATGTCGGCCCGTGGGTTTACCCATGCTTAGGCCTAACTTTTTTATGTATAAATAGATGTCTAGGTGAAGTAAGTAGAGGATGGTATCCTATCTATGTGATGTAAGATAAGTTCTAGTAGTGCTCTGTGCATGACTGTAGAAGGGTTACATAGCTAAGTCCAAGTTATTATAGAGATTATAGAAGGCTTTGTGCTACAACGCAAGGAAGAAGGATCTAGCGAGCTGCGCAGATCTTCTGTCCTGTGCACATAAGGGTTTTTGGTGATTGTGTGCTGTAACTGATTGAAGACATTAATAAAGAAGAAGATTTGGTGGACGTAGCCCCAGGGTGGGGGTGAACCACGTACATGTTGTGTTTCTCTTCTTTGTGCGATGTATCGATGTGTTTCTATGTGATGAATGTTATATAGATATGATGTTGCTTTGTGCCTAATCATGTGAATGAATGCTAGATCTGACCTATGTGTATGTGCTTAGTGCTTGAATCTTCTAGATCTAATGTGTTCCTTTTATGTTAAGTGTTATTAGAGGATGGATCTAGTTGCATACTGTGATACTCTGTAATTAGGGTACATCTGTGTTGTTACTAAGAACTGAATATTGATTAAGATTAACTGCTAAGTGCTCTGTTAAGTGTTATAATCACAGATCTGTTTCCCAGCTAAGGTTGCAGACATATGAGTCATACAACCACCCCTGCCTCTACCTCAGGTGAGACTTCATCTGCTTCGCAGGTGTTTCCAAAAGGGCCAGTATTTAGGGTTTTGTTGGTGCGTTGTTGTAGCGTTGAACCCTGGGTTTTCCCTTGTGCCAACAAATGCCTCCATTGACGGGACGTGAAACTGTGATTGCTGGGAACTAAGAAAGAAGAAGCTTTGTGCAAAGATTCATCCTGAAAATTTGGAAGCTCTGTGCGTGGACCTGTGCCCTAGTGCACAATAATCCACTTGATCTGAAAAAATATGTGCTAAAGAAGGAAGGACAGATATGAATAAAAAAGGCCAGATCTACAGAAAGAGGTTAGATCCATAAGCTCTGTGCTCTGATAGAGGTAAGAACAACTAAAAGTTTTTAGATCTGGAAGCTTTATGCTCTGTAAAAGTAAGATAAGTGAAAATTTTTGTTTCTAAAATATGGATCTAGGTATGCTTGATAGAGTCTGTCCTAGCTTGAAAACTAGGGCATTGTTAGATGATAGAAGGTTTGATATGAA
>JASDQU010102833.1:101044-117091 GCA_032191745.1 Picea mariana
TGCTCTGATAGAGGTAAGAACAACTAAAAGTTTTTAGATCTGGAAGCTTTATGCTCTGTAAAAGTAAGATAAGTGAAAATTTTTGTTTCTAAAATATGGATCTAGGTATGCTTGATAGAGTCTGTCCTAGCTTGAAAACTAGGGCATTGTTAGATGATAGAAGGTTTGATATGAATAGATCTGGTAAAAATAATGATAAATATGTTATACCTATGCATAGAAAGAATGTTTGGACTAACCAATGGATGCAGGATCCTAGAAAGAATTTTTTGCAGGCTAGCTACCATGATCCTAGGGCGCAGTATAGAAGAGGCTGGGGATCATTTACATAAAGAGATGATTAACCCTATGTTACATTTGCATAAAACCAACCCATCTAGCTAAGGAATTCCTGGGTGGAAGACCTAGTTGTTTCTGTTGCAAAGCTTTGGACCATGAAGTGTTGGATTGCCCTAGAATGATTGCTATGCTTGAAAGAATGAATCTGAATGAAGAAAACCCTAAGACAACTCTAGAAATATCCAAATATCAGAAAGAATCCGAGAAATTATTACTACAGATGAAAGAGACCCTGAATGACCACCGACATTTTAGGTTATCAGAGATATTTAAAGAAAAAGAATGCATCGAAGTAAGAATAGGAGATTTCGACATTGACTGTGTTCTTGATGAAGAAACACCAGTGAACATCATGCCAGCGAGAACTTGGGAAGCTATAGGAAGACCTGCTATGATCCCTTCACTGTGAGGAATAGGGCTCTTTAGAGGAAAGTTGGTGACCCTATGTGGAAATCTCACTCAGATATCTATGAATGCTATTGGAACTTCGACAGAAGAATATTTAGAGATTATCAAGTTTATTGAGGACAAAGCCCCATTTACTATGTTACTTGGAAAACCTTGGATTAAGAGAGATAAAGCCAGAAAGAAAGAAGAATAAAAAGTTTTAGAATAGCAGAGACAAGAGTTAACAGATTTCATGACCAGAAGGATTGCGTAGTTGATTGAAGAACAGGATAATAGATCAAAGCCACTTATTGTTAGAGGTCCAGATTTTGAAGCTAAAAGAATGTTAGAAGGCTCACAGAAGACCAAAGCACATGTCCCAGAAAAAGAAGAATTGTTATCCCTGGGTCTTAGGAGAGAATCTTAGCAGCATGAAGTGCCTATGATCAAGGAAAATAAGAATCAAAATGGGAAGAGAATCCCCGAGACGAAGATCACTGGAAAAAAGGCTAGGAAACTAAGTAAAAGGAGAGATAATATCGACAGACTACAAAATATTTCAGAGGGAACCTCGCAGAATGGGAAACTTGCAGAAATTGAACTTTTCTGAGATATCAGATCAGCGACATAGGCCACTTCGCCAAGGCGAAGCAATATAGCCATTGGAAGATGATATAACCATTTGACTGTGGCTCCGAACAGGCTGAAAAGAATTGATGGTTCACCACTAGACCATCAGAATGCACCATAACCGAAAGAACATGAGTTAATGGCACCTCATACCCGTTGCAAGCAGACTGTTGCTAAATTTCTTACTTATTCCACCGCTCCATGCACGGAGAATACCTTTTTCTAGCAAAGAAATTGAGCCCACAGCTTGAGATTATTTTTCATTGTGATCATCTCCTTGTTCTTGTACCCTCCACTACAATTTCTTAATCCAATTCACACCCAATCTAATCGACCTCGAGCTTGTATGTCGGACAAGCTTAGTGTAGTAGAGAAAGAAGTCGAAGAAGTTCTGATTAACTTAATGACTAAGAGAGTCATGTCAGAAAGAAGGATGTCTGTAGGTTTGAAAGCATCATCAACAGGAGGAGTCCAAGCTTCTCCCTAAACTGCTCGTGGAGCAAGACCTTCCAGAACCATGACAGAGACAAGAAAAAAACACAGAGACGACATTGTGAACGTTAAGCTTACTCCATGCATTATTTCAACTTACATACCACCTCTGAGCTGTGATATTAACCATGATAGTGTACCCAGAGACTTTGAGTATACTTTGATCACCGCGTACCTTCTGAAAGGGGTGCACCCAGTTCGAGCCGATCAAGACAAGCTCATAGCGTTGAAGTTTAGTGACTTCAACCTCGATGACAAGAAAGTCTACAATATGATTTTCCTGCACAAGTATCTAACGAAGACGAAGGGAAAAAACTCGAAGATCATTCTATAGTCTTGGACCCAGAACCTTGTGCAGTCTACATTTCTAAATGTTATGAAGATCCCGCACTTTGGCAGACACCAAGAGGTGAATGCGTGCGTAAATTTTCTTCTATCTTGCTATCACAGAGGACACCTATGGATAAACTGACGCATCACTATGGATTCAACCTTGATCAATAAGATCACAGGGCTTAGCATGCAAGGCCCTAACCCACAGGAGTTCTACCTTGGAAAGACCTTCGATTGAGCATTAACACAGAGAATTAAGGAAACATATGGCGATGTCGAGAAGGGAACATGAGGCTACAAGGTAGCCTCTATCCACAGTGGTGCAGTGTGCCTTACCTGTCAGCTAATCATGGGCAAGTTAGTTCATAAGAATAGACCAACTCAAGTGACCGAATTCATGGTCGACCTCAGAGGGAAGTGTGCAGAGGGATTATAGATGAACTGGGCATAGTACCTTGTCAATCACCTAGAGATTGATTGCAAAGAAGGGAAAGACCAAGGGTATGACTTCCACTTTAGTTGGCTTCTCATACTGATCACTTTCATTGCCTGGCAGCTACCAGAAGGTGCCACTTTCCTCGATATAGAACCCTTCGAACCACTGGCCGCGAAGTTCCATACGCTATGGTATTCCAATGACATGAGAAAACAGTGGCAGTGCAATGTTGTCTTCCACACCTACTACAACCAGTTGAAGATCACAATCTAGTCTACACCGTGCATCACCCCGAACACACTTTACAGGTTTATATCCTTATTGAAGTTCATCATGGACCACCACTTCACCTACATTATAGCGCGCACTGATGAGCATAAACAACAGCTCCAGTCATATTACAAATTGACAGAAGATGACTTGGAGGATATTACCAAGGAATGGTCAGTAGACCTCCTTATTCTAGCGGACCCCATAGAGATGTCTGATGTGGATATCCCTGAAACTATGCTGGACACACTTGGACCACATAAAACGAAGAAAAATGACGAAGTGCATGATGTCCATAGCACATTGGTGGAGACATCTTTGACCTCACCTGAGCAGGGAGATGATGGTGGAGAACTAGTTGGCACAGAAGTCAAGCAAAACAAAGGTGAAGTTACTCTACCTAGAGATGAAGAAGATCCAAATAAGAAAAGGAAGGTTACCCTACCAAAGCCTTCGTCTCGAAGAAAGTCAGAACCACTAGGGATACATTTAGGACTACCCTCACCTCAGACAACTTTGACTTCTTAGTCACTGCGTTGAATGATGCTTCATTGGAGATCATGGAAAATCAAGAAGTGAAGAAGGAGGAGGTATTCAGTTGAATCAAGGGTGAACTTCGAGAAGTGCAGCAGTCACTACAATCCAACCACACAATTTCTATTGCACCGTTGACAAGTGGAACAGAAGAACCAGAAGATGAGCCAACCCAACTACACCAGATCACCAATAAAGCTGAAGCTCACCTTTGATGAGCTCAGGAAGAGACAGTGCAAGCCACCCAAGATTTGGTGCAGGCACAGAAAAATATGCTAGAACAACGTAGTAATGCAGAATAAGAAAAACTAGCTCTTCAAGCAAAGTGGGAGGAAGAGAAAGAAGCAATACAATAAGACAGGGAAAAGTTGCTCGCAGAGAAACTCAAAGTACAGGAATGAGTTCATAAAGCACTTCACTCTGTGACAATCATTGAAGTCCATATAGAAGAACGCATTCTACAACAGGTAGCAAAACTGGAAGGAGTGATCCAACAACTTCAACAGCGCATCGCAGACCTGGAACTTCGCACTATGCTTGATACACCTCAAGAAATAAGAGATATAAGAGAGGCCACTTCCCGAAGCGTTGTTGATTGACTAAAATCCTTTTCTTTGGATTACAAGAAGATGAGCTCCAAAAGCACCCAGATGTATGAAAACCTCACAGAAAATCCATAATTACAGGCGTTGGAGTCGCAACTCCAACACGCACGACAGTAGGCAGACACATTACAAGCACAACTAAAGGTGTTGTCACTAGTTGAGAGAATGATGAGGTTTCCAGAAAAACACACGACCCAGCAACAAGTACACACACTCCAGAGTAAAGTAATAGAAGTCTCTCAATAACTTCAACCAGTGCAAGAAAAGGCATGCCAATTATTCACTGAACTTGAAATCCAAGGAGTAGAATTTGAACAGGTTGTGACTACAACAAAACAATACCTCGAAGGACCAGTCAATGATGCACTTATTCAAGAGTTCACTGAGCAAGAAGCAGTACCACTATAGCAGATCAAAGCAGCTCGAGCCAAGCTCGAGGCATTTGAAGCGGAATTGCTCAGACCAGAGTGACTCGGGACGAGTCACAAGTGAGTGTTGGGGGCCTGTTGGCCCTTGACCAAGTTTTGAGGAACACTTGGTCATATTTGACCATTTTTTGGACCTCGAAATCCTATCGAAGATGGAGTGCCAGAAGAAGCAGAGGTCATGGGATCTTGACCCACTTTCGGGCCCCTTTTTGGGTTTTGGGACAATGTAATGGGAAAGGGATGTCAGCCCGTGGGTTTACCCATGCTTAGGCCAACTTTTGTATGTATAAATAGATGTCTAAGCGAAGTACATAGAGGACGGTAGCCTATCTATGTGATGTAAGCTAAGTGCTAGTAGTTCTCTGTGCATGACTATAGAAGGGTTACAGAGCTAAGTGCAAGTTATTATAGACATTATAGAAGGCTTTGTGCTACAACACAAGGAAGAAGGATCTAGCGAGCTGCGCAGATCTTCTGTCGTATGTGTAGAAGGGTTTTTGGTGACTGTGTGTTGTAACCGATTGAAGACATTAATAAAGAATAAGAGTTGGTGGATGTAGCCCCAGGGTGGAGGTGAACCATGTACATGTTGTGTTGCTCTGCTTTGTGCGATGTATCGATGTGTTTCTATGTGATGAATGTTAGATAGATCTAATGTTGCTTTGTGCCTAATCATGTGAATGCATGCTAGATATGACCTATGTGGATGTGCTTAATGCTTGAATCTGCTAGATATAATTTGTTCCTTTTATGTTAAGTGTTATTAGAGGATGGATATGGTTGCATACTGCGATACTCTGTAATTAGGGTACGTCTGCGCTGTTACTAAGAACTGAATATTGATGAATATTAAATTCTAAGTGCTTTGTTAAGTGTTAGAATCACAGATCTATGTCCCAACTAAGGTTACAGACATCTGAGTCGTGCAACCACCCCTACCTCTACCTCGGGTGAGACTTCATCTGCTTCGCAGGTGTTGCCGAAAGGGCCGGTAGTTAGGGTTTTGTTGGTGCATTGTTGTAGCACTAAACTCTGGGTTTTCCCTTGTGCCAACATTAAGATTTCTTGTTGTCTAGGGCTGCATATATCCTTAGTATTCTACTACCCATGTCCTCCACTGTTTCAGCTTGCTGAACATTATGGATAGCTCTCACTTTGCCATTTTTGTGGGGACAATCTCTGTACTTATGGTTCCCCTCACAACCCCAACACTGAATGGGAGTCTGCCTTGGCCTTTTTTCCCCTATATCAGATATTCTCTTCTCTCAAAATGATGGCTGTCCTTGAGGACTATGTTTGAAAAAGAGAGGTTTGTTTCCCTTCTGCCTCTATTCTTTCTTGAACTTCCTCTGGTCATCCCAAGCCTTCTGAAAGGTAGGCTTTTCCCTTTCTTGTTCATATAAGCATTTTTCTCTGCTTATCGTTTCTTCCATAGTCTTAGGATCATCATACTAAATATTTTCAGCAATGGAAGGTGGAAATACACTTAGATACCTTTGAATCTTGACAGTCTCATCTTTGATGAACGTGACATACTTTAGCAATTCCAGAAACCTTCATTCATATTCGTCAATGGTCATGCTGTCTAGCTTGAGTTCAAAGAACTCTTTCATTTTTATGTCATAGTATCTCTTAGTCAAGTATTTCTTCTCAAAATACCTCTTGAATTATTTCCAAGTGATATCTTTTTCTCTAATGTGTTTCACCTGCATAAGTTGATCCCACCACATGGATGCTCTTACTTTCATTTGATACATCACAATTCTTCCTTCTGCATGAGAGGAATAATTCTGTAGTTGGAAGTATTTCCTCATACCAAGCAACCATGTTTCAACATATTCCTCCTTCTTATGTTCTCCATCAAATGTAGGAGGCTTAATCTTGTTCATCTCCCCCTTCAAATCATCCACTCCCGATATCCTATGCTTTCTGGTAGGAGATGGGATTGAACTACTGTGTGACCTTCTCTTGGAGTGACCTTGGGAGTGATGATGTTGGACCTTCTTCTCTCAGAAGTCTAGTGACTCCCTGTTCTTCTCGAGTCACTCTCCTTATCCAACCTATTTTCTATTCTCTCCAAACTCTTTAACAACTTTAAATTGAATTCACCTTGTTTTTCCTGGGCTTTCCTGAGCTTTCTTCTATCTACTCGGTGAGTTTGGGCATATTTTTTCAATCCTTCAATGATCTTCCTCGGGTTTCCTTCCTTATATATATATTCTTCATGGCCATTCGAGTTCGGTCCTTCAATTCCCAAATGACCATCCATTCCTTTTTCTTCATCCTTGAAACTGGAAGCAGTCCGTGCTCCTTCCATTTCTTTTGCACTCAGTGGAAATTCTAGCCATTCTAGCACTAACCAAACTTAAGAAACACAATGTGCATACAACCAAAATTCATCAGGTCATTAATCCTTAACAAATTCCACAGTATTCATAAACAACTTGATTCAAGAAAATGTTCAGATTCCATGAATTTTTCCAAGCTCTGCTCAGCTCCATAGGAACTCAATCCATAGACCTTTTCCTCTATTTCTCCAACCCCATGCGACCAAGGGCCTGGACCAAGTGCTAGATATTCAAGGTTCTATAAATGAGACCTTGGATTTTTGGGTTTCGGAGGTTCAATATTTCTGAGTTTGGGGTTTCAGAGTTTTGGGATCTCAGTCTTGGAGGCTCCCTCACTCACTTCCCTCTCCAACTCTCGACTTTCAAAATTTCACCCTTTCAAGCCTCCAAGCCCACAACACAACTGCCACCAACTACGGTGGTGACACATGGTGTACTTAGAAAGGTCCACATTACCCCAAGTAACATCATCCATCCCCACTGCGTCTACTTTTTCCTTCGGGAACCACTGGCACGTGGCACACATCCCCCATGTCCTCATCCATCCCAATGATGCCAGCCCGACCCATTACTTTGGCTCATCGGTATTTTGCGTATTGCGATTTTGTGTGTCGCAAGGTCGAAAGACTTTCCACCTTTGTTCTCCTAATCCCTGAAATGTCAAAGTTCTTCCTGGAAAATTAACGATCCATATCTCTCCTTGATCAATGGTTGGGATCTAGTTACAAATTCATGTTTCGTGAATTCTCACGAACTTTCCCTTTGACATTTTCAAGTCACGAGTCAGTGAAAGGTTGATTGCTCTCCACACATCCCTCCCGATGGATGGTTAGGATTTCTGCATCTTTCCCCCTTGCAAATATTTCATGTATGTGGATCTCTGCTATGTGTACTTTTCAATGGATGGTCCTGATGATGTCGGGACTTCACGTGACACGATATCCACACTCTTGTGCAACTCCAAAAGGTTTTAAACCTTGTGCACTTTCCCTGGATCCAACGACTATTGGTCCACATGTTCAAATCTGATGGCTCAAATCTGATCTCTTATGCGTGCTCTCATAAGTGTCTGGATGTGGATTTGACAGTCCATATCTTCTCCTCTACAGTTGATCTACAACTGTGCTTTTATTCTACCACTACTCCTCCTGAGCTTCTTAATACGACCAATGTAACCCCTTGGCACTCAGAAATAATCTAAGGTTCTAAATTAGTCCTCCAGACACACTTTCCTCTCAAAATCGCGGGTCTGAGACCAGTTTATCCGGCCCATCCAGGCTCAACGTTGTAACCTTGGGCTCTGATACCATATTTTAGCATCCCCAGCCACCATCAAGTCAGGAAATGCTACCAACACTGCCTTAACTTAACCTTTAAAGATATGATACCATATTGTAGAATCCCCAGCCACCATTAGGCCAGGCAATGCTACCAACACTACCTTAACTTATCCTTTAAAGCTTTGATACCAAAATGTAACGTTCCCTAGCCATCAACCCCACTGTCCAGCAAATGCTACTACACAGAAACATTCTCAAAATTATATAGTATGCATTTAAATGAAGTTAAATGACTTAACATAGAGTAAACACATAATTACTGCTAAGGTACAGAAATAATGGAAACAATAGTAAATATCATTGCATCAGAATACATGGTAATATTGAAAGCATCACATACATGCATTTTAATTGAAATTAAACGCATGCATATAATTATCTTTGAAACTGTAGTAATTCCACCAACCATGTGCAGAAATTCCATGAACCTCCCATCTTTAGAGCTCACTTCTCATCACGCTCAACAGTGGGTCACCCTCGACCTGGGACTAAGCTCCACCTAAGGCAAGGGATTCCTAGACTAGGCTTAGGTTACAGGAAAAATGCACAGAGCAACCGAAAGGATTCTCTCCATGAGCCTTCTTACACCCACTACTCACAGACTCTCAGTCCCCACATGCCTATTCCACTTGGGAGTATACACCTTCACAAGCACAATCCATCAATGCTTCACCTCCCTCTATGGGTCTCATAAACAAGATGGATCAGGAATTCTCATAGCTCCGTAGCTGGTGCTGGACTCTCTCTGGAAGAAAACCACTCCCCAGCAGACTCTCTCACTTGAAGAGAGTTTCTCATAGGCCTAACAACCCATTTCTTCAACCACTTTTCAACTCAATTCCCTCAAGGTGAGGATAACAACAACCACAACTGGTCAAGTCTACTCAGGAAACATTGAAGGCAACAATCCAAAGACAGTTCGGGTACAGAATTGACTCTACAAGAGAGGATAGGCTGGGCTCACAGGATACACAGGTGACATAGCTCAATCCACAGGCTTGTGACATAGGCTCTTGTGGTTCAGACAAAGGTGTATCGACTTTCAAGAAAACATCACAGGCTTCAGGTTTCAATGCTGCATGAGACTTACAAAACTCAGACGTAGATTTTTTCTGGTTCATCCAAAATACGTCTCAATGGAGGAAAAACCAAAACTCAGTTGACACTTCAGTTTTTAACTGAATGCACCCAGGTCGACACTTGTCTTCCTGGAGCTGCATGCGTTCCCTTTTGCACACATGGAGCTACATGCATTGCCTCTCCTAGGACTTAGGATAAAAACATGTTTGTTTAATAAATTATTATTCCCAAGGACTTAAGCCCCCAATATTAACCTCTCTTTCCAACCTTTCAGCTCCCTTTCCCTTACCACCTTGTGGAATCTTAGTTCCCCATAACTCTTTCTTCGTGTTTGGTCTGCACACAATGATATTTATATTTTTATTAATGTTCTTCATATTACATAAACAAAAGCAGGCTCATGGCCTTAACACTTAGGCTCCCAACCTGATAAACACATAAGCCTACCAGCTTATCAATACTTGGCTCACTAGACTACAATACATGCTTTACAAATCATAAACATGATTACAACAGGGCTCGTCCTTGGGGATATTACACCCTGGATATCATAAAACTGTGGGAACAATCAAGAGCCATTACTTTTGGCTAGGTATGAAAAATGAAATTACAGAATACATCGCCAGGTGTATAGAGTTTCAGAAGGTTAAAGCTAAGCATAGGCACCCAACAGGGTTTCTACAGCCTTTACCCATTCCTGAATGGAAGTGGGAAGTGGTGACAATGGATTTCATCACATGATTTTCCAGTACTAGCAAGCAACACGATTCAATTATGGTGGTGGTGGAAAAGCTTATAAAATTTGCCCATTTTATTCCATTAAAGACTACTCACAAGGCAACTAACGTTGTTGATATTTTTATGAGGGAAATAACACGATTGCACGGTGTTCCCAATACAATTGTGTTTGACAGAGACCCGAAACTCACCTCAAAATTTTGGAAAGGGTTATTCAAAGGGTTCAGAATGAATCTAAACTTCAACACTGCTTATTGTTGTCACATGGGGTAGACCTAGGGTTCAACACTTCAATAACACACCAACAAAACCCTAACTACCGGCCCTTTCGACAACACCTACGAAGCATATGAAGTATCACCCGAGGTAGAGGCAAGGGTGGTTTCAGGACTTAGATGTTTGCAACCTTAGCTGTGACACAAATATGTGATTGTAACACCTTAGAAGAGCACTTATCAGTTATAGTTCATTAGTATTCAGCCTTAGTTTACAACGCAGATAACCCTAACAACATATGAGCACAGTATTCACACATATCCAATATATTCAAGCACTAAGCATATCAACACAGATTAGATCTAGAATCTTATTCACATCATTAGGCACTAAGCTATCATATTAGATTCATCTGACACACATCAATGTAGTAAGAATTAATCAGATGAATAATGAAACAACCATAATACACAAAGAAACCATAACACATGATATACATGGTTCACCCCCATCCTGGGGCTACGTCCACCAACTCTTCTTCTCTTTTATTTCCTTCTGTCAATATTCTACATGCACCAAGCCATGAGATCTTACTCCACATAGGAAAATATATATGCATGCACTTTGCTAGATCCTCCTTCCCCGAGTTACAACATAAAGCCTTACCACAGTCTCTTACAATCACTTGCACTTAGCTCTGTAAGTTCTCGACATAGCATGCATGAATCATTTAAAATTTGTACTTATCACTTAGCAAGATATAAAAAACCTCCCTTCTCCCTTCTTACATCGCCTAGACTTCTATTTATATATTACAAAAATGGCCCAAACATGGGTAAACCCATGGGTCGACATCCCCATAGTCGTTACATATCCCAAACCCCAAAAATCATTAAACAAGGGGCCGAGATCCCGCGATCTTTGCTTCGACTTGCGCTCCACCTTCAATAGCTTGTCAAAGTCCCAAAATAGGTCAATCATGACCAAGGATTCTCAAAACTTGGTCACGGGCCAACAGGCCCCCAACACTCACTTGTGACTCATCCCGAGTCACTCTGATCTGGGTAGCTCTGCTTCAAAATCCTCGAGCTTGGATCGAGCTTCTTCGACCTATTACTGCGCCAAGGCCTCCTGCTCAGTGAACTCTTGGATAACTTCTTCGTTGACAGGTCCCTCTAAGCCTTGTTCAACTGCAGTGACAACTTGTTCTAGGTCTTCTCCTTGGCCTTCAATCTTCATGAACAGTTGGCAAGCCTCATCCTGAATTGGTTGTAGCCTCTCAGTCATTTCCATGACTTTTCTCTAGATGGTGTGGACCTGTTGTTGAGCAGTGCACTATTCTTGGGATCGCTTCATCCTCTCACCCACTGACAGGGGCTTCAACTGTGACTGTACTCTCATTGCTTGTTGCTTTGACTCCTAGAGTTGTGACTCCAGTTCCTTTAGTTTAGGGTCTTCATTAAGTCACTTGTAGGTTTGTTCACTTCTACTACTAAGCTATTTACATTCCAGAAAGAATGCTCTGATCCTCTCAATCACGCTTCGGGCAATGGCTTCTCTTTGGTATCGCATGTCCTGCGAGGTACCTAGCACTGTTCGTAGCTCCAGATCTGCGATTCTCTGTTGAATCTGTTGGATAGCTTCCACAAGCTGCACTACTTGATGCTCTACTGGTTCTTTGGCCTTCTGCTCTAAGCCTTTCAGCAGTTGAGAGGATCAGATCCTATCATGTGTGTGTGTGTGTGTGTGTGTGTGTGTGTGTATTCAAAACCATGAATACTAACAGTTCATCACATCTACATAAACATGAAAAAAAGGGATTTCAATCCTTGCCTATGCCTCATTTCAACATACCAAACCTTTCAAAACATAATTCAACATTTCAAAGTATTTTAACAAATGTGCCAATATTCATGGCCACATTCATACCCAATGCACTCTTGCATTGATTTCAAGTTTGTCACACTTTATGATAGGTTCTTGGTCATGGTGTGTTGGAATTTAACCAACATTTTCATCATATGGGCTATTCATTTTTATTCATTCTTACAACAAGACCATATTTCTTGCTATAGGCCGATCACGATCCCAAATCAGTACACATGAAACTTAAAAGTTTCGCATGAATGAACCCAAGCATTATGCCTTCATTAATAACCAGGGTGCCAACACTCATGGCCACACAAATTTGGTTTTCTCTAACACCTATACAATGTGAGTAGAAATGTTGGAAGGTCCTCCTTCCTCAATGGGAAATAAATCGTTTGTCCTTTATGAAAATATGCATTTCCTTGAAGAAATTCCATGCAATGTGCTATCTATGAGCACTTTTGTTTCCAATCGTTCCTTGATTGGTCCATGTATTCATGACATATTAGTTCATGAATTATTCTGAGGGTTACAATCAGTCTTTACTACCATAGGTTCACACCTCCATCATTTAGGTTCTCCTTCCTGAATCATACCCTACTTGGGTATCCAAGGCATAAAACTACCTTTCAATGTTTCATACATAACATTAAAACCGTAAAACATTTCAGAAGGGATTCTTACCCAATTCCTTCATATATTGTGCCACTTAGGCATGAACATTTTTATATCGGTTATGGTTGCTAGCACCCCCTCTGATATTACCCCATCAACAGTGCTTTAGTGATATTTTCATAGTCCTGTCAACAATATTTCAACTTCATCCTTCCCATAGTCACCCTCTGCTTGAGGTTTCCCATCATTGGAAACTGTCTTCCTTGATAGCTCCAATTCCTTTCTATACATAGCATGCATCATCATAGTCACCATTACATTAGTTGTAATATTAAACCAAATGCATGTATCATAACATTTGAATTCATAAAATATCTTCAAAATTTCCTAGCATATCTTCAACCACCTCATCACATTATCCTCAAATGTTTACACAAGTGAAATGCAAATAAATTTCAATTGTATCTTCAGCAATACAATCCTTATCACTATGGTGTCAAAACATTTACTTTTATTAGTAAATCAGTTTTCTCATCCAAGAGAAAACATAATACTTAGCAAGGAAGAGTTGAGGACTCTCCCCTTCTTCCAACTCTTCCTACACCACCTGGGAATTTTCAGCCCAGTTAAGTTATCTCTAAGGCCTCACTGTCTTTTCTTAATCATGGCTTCAACCAATCCTAGTCAGTTAAACATACTCATTTATTCATTTAATCATACTCAGGGAGTTTACTTTCCTTTTGCCAACTATACCGGTTTCCACAACTTCTCCTTTAATCCTATGGCTCTGTTAGATAATTTAGGGTTCTTAGGGTGAGGAAGCGTTCCTCCTTTTCTCCCCCTTTACTTATGCAATCTACTTTTTATTGTGATATTTTTTATCTTTTCCTGAGAAGCCTTGGTTAGGTCTCACCCTAACCCTTTTTTGGAATAGAACAACATGCTTTAATAGAAAACTTTTTGTTCATAATGGATCATGAACCTGTGCATCCATCACATTACCATTTGGTCATCAAAATGGTCAATATTCATTTATTAGTCTTCTACTCATTACGTGATGTTTTGAAAAATGTAATCCAAGATTCTGGTATATATATATGTATTCATATAAGCTTGTGGTTTACTGCTTAATTCTCAGCAGTCATTAAGGTTGTGACTTTGTTTTCCTGACAGAGTCTTCACACAATTCCTCCACAAGGAACTCCTTCAGCATGCAACTTCTTTATTTCATATCCATCACTATCTGTGCTAGGCTTAACCTTGAGTTAGCTTTTATCTATTTACCAAACATTCCTTAAGAAATATAAACATGCATCTTTTTCATGTACCTAATTACATATTATGGTTTTGTTAACTTACATCCATGATGTATTTAACCATATTCATAATCCTAAGCCTCCATGTAGCTGCCATAGGTATATTTCACAACCCACATACATCTTTACTTTTAAGATCAGTCAACTTAGGATTGTTCACAATCCTTCTCAAGTGATTCCCAAAGGCATAATCATTTGCCTCTTATTATTACAACATAGCATCTTTTCTCATTTACCCTTCTATGAGTTGCATACAATTGACATCCTTTCCTAAAACATCTTTTTAGTTGTAAGGTTGAAATCTCCCTTATAGATATGGGTATTGGAACTCCTTTCATAGTGCTTTGTTTTCCATTTCTATCAATACATGTAAATGTCTTGTTATGAAAATCTAGGACAACATGATGCTTGTCCAACCAATCCATTCCAATCAAAATATCATAAGACCCCAATGGTATGATATTTAGATCAATACTAATATTCACGCCATTAAGACTTATGGAACAACTTCTGACCATATCATGGATTCTTCTTTTGGTTCCAGTGGTTAACTGAACCAAACTTGCTTTTCCAAGTTTACTTTTATCCAAATGTAATCTATCCACTATCTTAGGATCAATGTAGCAATGACTTTGTCCCGAATCAATCAAAATATCAACAGGACGATTTATGATATTGCCTTCCACCTTGATCATATTGGACGGGTACTCTTCTTGTCGATCATTTAAAGATGCATAGATTCTTCCCATATGTTCAATTGTTGTAGCCTCTTGGATGTTGTGCACAATCTTCACTCTATCTTTCTGTGTGGGCAATCCTTGTACAGGTGATCTTCCTTGCATCCCCAGCATTGGATTTGTGGTATTCCCATTTTTCCTAAGGAATATTTCTTCTTGGAATCTCCCTTAGCATACTGATCTTGATGATTTATATTAGGATCATTCCTATTGAAGGGATGTTTGAATCCTTTCCTCCTCTGATCGGACTTCGCATTTATCTTTTCCTTCCAAGATTCCTGTATACATTCTCTTCCCTAGCCTTGCTTATACATGTATTTATCCTTCCTGATGGCCTCTGCCAAGATCTTGAGCTCATCATACTTGGTATTTTCCTTATAAAAGGTTGGCAGTCCACTTAGAAATATATGTATTTTCACTTTATCATCATCAATGAACCTGACATACTTTAACAATCCCAAGAACTTATTCTCATAATCTGCCATAGTCATGCTTCCCAACCCGAGTTCAAAGAACTCCTGCATTTTCTTTTCATAGAAATCCTCTGAGAGGTACTCCTTCTGGAAGTACTTCTTGAACTTCTTCCAAGTGATCCTACTTTCATTAACATGTTCCACTTACTTCATTTGGTCCCACTACATTGCAACTTTCCCGTGTAAATGCTAGGTGGAAATCCTAGCTTCCAGGTTGGATGAATAGTTATGCAACAGAAAATATCTCATGAGCCCAAGAAACCATGCTTCGACATCATCTTCCCTTTCTCTTTCACCCTCAAGGAAAGGTGTCTTGAGCTTCCTCATCTATCCTTGAAAACTATCTACCTCTTGTTTCCTTCTTTGGTGTTTGACAGAAGAGACCTCTGGACTTCTTACGGGATCTTCTGGTGCATAAAAATTTATTTCTGAGTAAGGAGGTGAGTGGTGTCCATGAGCTCTACTAGCACTTCTGGAATAACCACCTCTTCCATGATCATCCCTTCTTTCATGGAACCTTCCTTCTTCCTCTTGCCTTGAATTTGGTCCCTTCTTCGTGTGTCTCTGTAACTGATTTAAGTTCTGCAACACTCAATAATTTATCTGACTTTTCTCTCTCATCAGAATCTTGTTGTCTTCTTTGTAGCTCTTCACTTCCATATTCAGTATTCCTACCATTTCTAGTAATGTTTCCTGCTCTCCTTTTCCCTTGCATCCATTGGACCCTGTCTTTGCATTACCAGCTCTAGTATTCTAGCCTTCGGCCTCCTAATCATGATTGGAGGCTCCCTCGCCTTCTTCCATTTCCTCAATACACATCCCGAGTTGATGTGCTTAAGCCCCTTAATTCTGCAAAATGTG
>JASDQU010102833.1:124646-141098 GCA_032191745.1 Picea mariana
AATTTCTGAATATGTCGTTCATTAAGCACATGAAGACAACTGGTGCATTAGTGCATTAGTTATTCCACACCACTACAAATTCATAATTCCCATACCTAGTCCTAAAGGCTGTCTTATGAACGTCTTCTTCCTTGATTCTTACCTGATGGTAGCTTGCCCTCAGGTCAATCTTTGAGAATATCTTTGCTCCTCTTAGCTGATCAAATAGGTCATCAATTCGGGGTAGAGGATACTTGTTCTTTATGATGTACTTGTTCAGCTGTCGGAATTCAATACACAGCCTCAAGGTTCCATCCTTCTTTTTGACAAAAAGTACTGGTGCTCCCCAAGGTGAAACAGTTGGACGTATGTACCCTTTCTTCAACAATTCCTCCAACTGTATTTGTGATTCTTTTAACTATGGTGTGCTCATTCTGTAAGGTGTTTTTGACACCGGGGCAACTCCTGGCACTAAATCAATTAAGAAATCTATCTCCCACCTTGGTGGAAATCCTGGTATTTCTTGGAATACATCTTCAAATTCCCGTAGCACCGAGAAATCTTCATGACTTGGCCTCGTTGTATTATCTGGCTCTTCCACACAAGTTGCATACAATTGACATCCTTTCCTAAAACATCTTTTTAGGTGTAAGGCTGAAATCTCCCTTATAGAGATGGGTCTTGGGACTCCTTTCATAGTGCTTTGTTTTCCATTTCCATCAAGGCATGTAAATGTCTTGTTATGACAATCTAGGAAAACATGATGCTTGTCCAACCAATCCATTCCAATCAGAATATCATAAGACCCCAATGGTATGATATTTAGATCAATACTAGTATTCACGCCATTAAGACTTATGGAACAACTTCTGACCATATCATGGATTCTTCTTTTGGTTCCAGTGGTTAACTGAACCAAACTTGCTTTTCCAAGTTTACTTTTATCCAAATGTAATCTATCCAGTATCTTAGGATCAATGTAGAAATGAATTGCTCCTGAATCAATCAAAATAGAAACAGGCTTATTTATGATCTTACCTTCCACCTCGATCATATTGGACTGGTACTCTGCTTGTCGATCATTTAAAGCTACATATATTCTTCCCATATCTTTGATTGTTGTAGCTTCTTGGATGTTGTGCACAGTCTTCACTCTGTCCTTTTTGTGTGGGAAATCCTTGTACAGGTGATCTTCCTTGCATCCCCAGCATTGGATTGGTGGTCTTCCCCTTTTTCCCAATGAATCTTCCTTCTTGAAATCTCCCTTAGCATACTGATCTTGATTATTTCTATTAGGCTCATTCCTATTGAAGGAAGGTTTGAATCCTTTCCTCCTTTGATTGGACTTCACATTTTTCTTGTTCTTCCAAGATTTCTACAGAGATTCTCTTCTCTGGCCTTGCTCATACAAGTATTTGGCCTTCCTGATGGCTTTAGTCAAGGTCTTGGGCTCATCATACTTGATATTTTCCTTATAAAAGGTTGGAAATCCACTTAGAAATCTCTGTATTTTCACTTTCTCATCACCAATGAACTGGACATACTTTAATAATCCTAAGAAATTCTTCTCATATTCTGCCATAGTCATGCTTCCCAATCAGAGTTCAAAGAAATCCTACTTTTTCTTGTCATATAAATGCTCTGAGAGGTACTCCTTTTGGAAGTAGTTCTTGAACTGCTTCCAAGTGATCCTACTTTCATTAACATGTTCCACTTGCTTCAGTTGGTCCCACCACATTGCAACTTTTCCGTGTAAATGGTAGGTGGCAATCCTGGCTTCCAAGTTGGACGACTAGTTATGCAACTAAAAATATCTCCTAAGCCCAAGCAACCATGCTTCGACATCATCTTCCCTTTCTCAAAGGAAGGTGGCTTGAGCTTCCTCAGCTCTCCTTGCAAACTATCTACCTCTTTCTTCCTTCTTTGGTGTCTGACAGAAGACACCTCTGGACTGCTTACTGGATCATCCGATGCATAAAACTTTCTTTCTGAGTAATGAGGTGAGTGGTGTCCATGAGCTTTGCTAGCACTTCTGGAATAACTATCTCTTCCACGATTATCCCTTCTTTCATGGCACCTTCCTTCTTCCTCTAGTATTGAGTTTGATCCCTTCTTCGTTTGTCTTTGCAACTAATTTAAGCTTTGCAGCACTCGATCATTTATTTGACTTTTCTCTCTCATCAGTCTCTCGTTGTCTTCTTTGTAGCTCTGCACTTCCATCTTCATGCTTCTTACCATTTCTATTAACGTTTCTTGCTCTCCTTTTCCCTTGCGTCCATTGGAATCTGTCTCTGCATTACCAACTTTGGTATTCTGGCCTTCGGCCTCCTTATCATGACTAGAGGCTCCCTCGCCTTCTTCCATTTCCTCAATACACATCTTGAGTTGAGTTGTTTAAACCCCTTAATTATGAAAAATGTGCAAGCAACCATTTTGTTAGAATTATGCATATGATAAACAAAATTGCCAAACCATGCTACATGTCTCTTTCTTTTTTTTCGTTCATGGAAATCATATCCCCATTCTCCAAAAATAATAGTGTCTTGTTATCCTTGGCTGACACATAATTTCATCTTGTGTAGGGGCTTCCTTCAAACCACCTTCCCAAGTGACCACGACTAGAAACCGTGGCTAAATCCTTCCTTAGCACTTTTATGTCTCGAAGACAACCAATCGGCCCTTAGCCCTCCTTCCCCCAGCTCTCAATCTGTATATGAACACGGCCATGACCCTGCACTTAACTGAAAATCACTTGTCCAGAGCTTCGGGTCTTCAGAACTTTAAGATAGGACCAGATCAATGGTCCTTGTCCTCTTTCACGATCAATGATCGAGATCCACTTCAGGACTCCGCACTTCGGGAGTCTCAACTTTCCTTGCTTGCCTCTGCCCGGAACACTTTTACCCAGAGTTCATGACCTGCTGACGGGTGTCCTCCCACAGATTAGCGGCTGTGAATCGCTTCGGATCTTCTGGCTTCAGAAGTTTCAAAACTTTCCTTCTGCACTTTCTCCCAGAGTGCTTTCACACGAAGTCGACGATCCTTTGATGTGTGTCTTCTGGAAATCAACGGTCGATATATACTCCGGCCTTCAGGCCTTCGGGAGTTTTTGATCCAACGCAACCTATCACATCTTTCCTCACTGGAGTGCCCAGTCTCTGGACTGCACGATCTGTTGCCACATGGCGAAATACTGGAAGCGAACATGTGGCCCAATCAGGCGGGTGACACGCGTCATGTTCTAACTGACATTTCAATACTACAAATGCCGAAAAATTACTGACACATGGAACACATCCCATGTGTCCACATCATCCTAGGTGACGTCCGCAAGCCACGTCACTTTGGGAATTCCAGGATCCACATCACCTCTAGGTGACATCATCGTGCCCCATCACTTCGGCTCTTTGGCTTCGGGACTTTGGGAGTTTCCATACTAGCACACTTCCAATTCTCCCGAACTCTGAATTTCCGAATTGGCCAGTCTATCGCCATGTGTCCTCCTAGATCAGACGACTAATATTCACTTCGGGTCTTCACCTAGAGTCCACGGATCTACATCACGTGTCTTCCTTAATCTAACGCTTAAGGCTCACTTTGGGTCTTTGGACTTTGGAAATCTCAAATTTCAAAACTTATCTGGCCCCACTGGCTTTTATCCGAAGCCTTGGATCTGGTGACGTGTGGCTCTCGACAGACAAATGTCTGAGATCCTTTCAGATCTTTGGGTTTCGAAAATCTCAAACTTCAAACCTCCTCGAAGTACATGGGATTCTGTCACGTGTCCCCTTGAATTAGACAGTTGAGGCTTACTTCGGGCCTTCACCCGAAATCTACAGATTTATGCCACGTCTCTTCTGGATCAGATGGCCCAGATTCACCTCGGACGATCTGATGCTTGAGATTTACTTCGGCTCTCCGACTCTCTGGGCTTCGGGAGTTTCAAATCTCAACTGAAAACCTCTCGAACAAATTTCTCCAGAGTTACTGATATGCTGACACGTACCTCTTGTTGATCGATGGTCATGATCTACTTCAGCTATTTCACCTCCTCCTCCTCCACAACTTTCATAGTTGTGGATCTCATGCCACCTGTCTCTCCCTGATGATGGACGACCCTAAACTACTTCGGCTATACATAGTTTTGATGTTCGAGCACTAGCAAGTCACATCACTGCATGCCTTTAAATTTGCGGGGGCACACATTGATGGTTTGGAGTAACCCGCTTTTCACCCCACAATTCTCCTGATGCTAACACATAACCCCTTGGTGAAACTGTGGTTTGGATTGCGGGACTACCTTGAGAAATTATCTCCAGTGCAACTTGGTTCCCCACAATGCCTCGTGTCCATTGATCTCACTCTCTAATGGGATTTGACAGTTGTGACCTTAGCCCTTGCTTCCTTTTCATCGAACGAACCTTGTTCACCTGTCCTCCGATCCAATGATGTCAGATCTCTCCTAATCCTACAGTGGCGCTCACTCCCGAATTCGAGGAGGGATGGTCACGATCCTTCGAACCCTTTACGACGGGTCTCTGACATTCTATCTCTTGCGTAGATTCTGCAATGCCATTCCTCCCAATATTTTCAACTTCATGGTCAGAATTTGATCTCGACCCTGACACTCTGACCAACAGACATGGCCCATACCAGCCCAGTGTTTCAACCAGAAGCTCTGATACCAATCTATAACATCCCCAACCACCCACTGGCCATGGTATGCTACCTTCAAGCTTGCCCTTGGACTTCTTTCTCTTAGCGATACCTTTTTAAAATTTTAGGATGCATAAAAGAAAAGACTTTAACGACATGCACAACAATATCCAGCAAGCATGCATAATCTAAGATTTAGTTAAACGATAATTAAAATACACAGCATAATACATTCATACAGAGATAATAATATCAGAACAAAGAGCACTTATCTTTATAAAAAGGCGACACCAACTGGTTGCAGACCAAGGACATTCCACCCAACCGTAGACACCACTGGTCCAAATATCAACAGCAGTGTCACCCTCGATCCAAGGCTATGAATCCATAAGGATGGTTCCAGAGTGTACTTGGGTTCCCAAACCAATCAGCTCTCAAGCTCTCATAGGTTTCCCAACACCCACAACAATCCAAGTACCCAACTCTCTTCTTCCCATCCTGTACCGCCCAAGAGAATGGACCTCCACCCTTCTCTACCACGCAGTCCCTCAGGCAATCCTTCTCCTTTTCTCAGGGCCTCCAACACAACTGGTCCAGAATCTCAATGCTGGAACTCTCAGGACTCACAGTTGAGAGCAAAACAAGGCATAGGCCAATGCATCTCAGACATGCAGGCCCTAGGTCATGGATGGATTGTACCAACGACCATTAAAACCAACTATCCCGTGGCTAATTCTCAGTAGTTCATTTCTCTTTTCCAAGCCAGGATGCAGGTGAGGATGGATCAATGAATGGGTGAGTGAGTGCATGAAAGTGCGCAAGGGAAATGAATGAACGTACAAGAAAATCAACGAACAAGCCTTCAGTCGAACCCCCCCATCAGACCAGAGGCGGGTTTAAGTAACTTCTTGGGGAATCAAGAACCTTCTGGCTTTCCCCAAGAAGCTCACGTAACCGATCCACTCCTTTAGGCAAAAAGGGTAATTAACATAGTAATAAACACTTAGCCCCTCAAGCGCCCTCTCTCGTGGAATCATAGCCCCCTATAACTCTAGTCCTTGTCCGTCTGGCAACCATCGATGTGTTTATTATTAATAATGATCAAAAATTTACATTTCTTGGGCATACTGTCCCTTGAATAATTGTTTGGGCACTTGGTCCTCTCAGCATTGTAACAATACATTATTTAAAATGGGGGTTCGAAACCTGGGGTGTTACTAGAACTGCCCCATGAAATATTTCAAAATTATAGCATACATACCTTCCTCCTTGCATAAAAAATGATCCCATGGCATACCCACTTTCATTTGTATCCACTTCAAAAGGATTTTTCAAATTTGTAATGCGAGAATTGGTGCTTGAATGATTTTCCTTTTCAGCTCATCGATCTGGTGATTCTTCCCCCACTGGAAACTCTTACAAGTCACTATTATGGCATGGAGTGGTGCAATTACTTTAGATAGCTATGAACTTCCGCAAGTACTATGTTTCACCCCAAAAACTCCTAACTTCAGTTAAATTTGCATGAACTATCCATTTCATTGATCCAAGTGGACATTAGTGGTCACCCACCTATTCCACTGGCTCAAATTACAGTTTCCATCTTGGAATTTTTTCTACAGTTTTTCGGGTCCCAAACTTTTGGGGCTGTTTGAGGCCCTAAATGATGTTTTTTTAACTTGGCAACATTCAATAATTATCACTTTGGGATGTATTGGGCCATTCATAATGTGTACTCCTCAGCTAGACCTTTCTGATGGGGTACCGAGTGCCCCAAACAGTATATCGCATGCAAAAGTTGTGCCCTCGAGAAGTCGACTTACCAACTACCCCCATTGAGGCCCACAAACCTTTTGGTGTTTCATCTTTCGGGGTTAGGGTTTTGGATGTTTATGGTTTTCCCATTTATGCTTTATGTTAAAAAGGCCTTTAGAGCCTCATTGTAATTAGCTTCTTGTAAATGAGCATAGCCAACACATCTCTCTTTAGAGATAAGATACCACCATTATATCTAGCTTGTGTGTTTTTCATTTTACAGTCTTTTGTATTCCAGACAATCATTAATATAATCTGAGTTTACTATATTATTGTGTTCCTTGCAATATCTCTGTGTATTTCCTTATTATATCTCTATTATATTTTCTCCTTCATGTTGTTCTCAAAATAATCTGGATCAGTGGTATTAGAGTAGTTTGCTTCTTGTCATTCTTAGTGCATGTCCCTGACGAGGTCAAGGTATAGAGAGTTGGGTCTTGAGCTTATTTCTCTTGAGGAAAACCACTCTCGCCCGCCCAAGCAACCTCCCATGGCGGAATAAAATAGCGATGACAGAGTGAGATATCATATCAAATTGTTGCTCGAGGAATCCCTCGTGCAATAGAGGAATGAGATAATGGATAATTTTGCTTAGATCCTTTGATGACTTCCAACAACAATGAAGGCACCTTTAACCATAAATCACTTCGGAGGTGCGATGCCCTTTAAGGTACAAGTTAAATTCAACATTCCTTTATTTGAAGGCTAGATAGACATCGACACTTTGGAAAAATGGTTAAGTCTTCTAGAGGGTTATTTCTTTGTCTAAAATTTTTCCAATAGTGAAAAAATCATCTTCGCTCTCCTTAAGGTACTTCTCCATGTCAAGTATTGGTGGGAGAATTACTATGAGCAACATGCCAAGAATGTGTCTGCAATTTTTCAGCCAAGATTCACTTGGGCAGCTTTTGTTGATGCCCTTAAGGAGCAATACTACCTTGTCGAAAACTATGAGGACTAGTACATGAGATGGACAACTCTGCGTTAGAAGAGAAACTAGATGATGCCGGAGCACACCAACATCTTCCATACCTTGCACAAAATTATTGGTATTAAAGACTCCGAGAGACACCTAGTTTTAAAGTACCACATTGGCCTACACAGGTACATCCAAACGGATATGGAGTTCCTAGATATCTCTTCACTGGGAGTCGATTACTGATATGTCGTCAAGATCGAGAAGAAGTTCAAACAAAAGAGTCAGTGAGATTTTTGTTTTTCCAAACCCATTACAGTGGAAACCCAATAAGGGTGGCCCTAACTCCCAATGAAAAGGACAGAGCAAGGATGGTCAATCCCAAGACAACCAATCCAAGCCACCAACAAACAAGGGCAATGGGAAATCGAAGAAGGACACTAGAAAGTGGTGCGAGTTCCAAAACATACCTTGGAACAATACTGATGAATGTTGCTCCAAACAATCATTGTTGGCTGAAACGAAAGCCTCAAGGTCAGATGTTGAATTAGACTCCGATTCAGAACTGGAAAAGGGAAAACAGATCATTGATGTAGAACCCAGTGTTACCATCGCTACCACAAAAGTCCAACTAGAGGAACCAAAGGAGCCTAAAGAAGGAGAGTAACTCTTCCACTCATATATGTGGGTGAAGGGGAACCCACTCCATTTCATTGTTGGCAATAGTAGCCAAAAGAACCTAATCTCAACAGGAAGAGACAAGAGGTTGAACCTGACAATGACGTCACATCTCCATCCATATACCATTGGTTTTCTCAGCCAGGGATGTGACTTTTGTGTCGGCCAACAATGTCAGCTACACTATGACATCAAACCCTTCAAAGACGAGGTATTATTTGATGTTCACCCCTTGAATTTTGTGATGTTTTGTTAGGAAAACCATGTATGTGGAAGCGTCATGTTGTTTATGAATCTAGGCCCTGTAAGTGTCATTATTACTTTAGGATCTCAACTCTATAGGGTACCGAAGGTAGTCCCAACTACTGCAATCTCTTTGATCTTTGTGAAGAAGTACAGAAAGGTGATCTCTCAGATCAGGAGATTTTTCCTCTTTATGGTTCGTTCGAAAGGTGAAATTAAGGTCACTGCAACCGCCAAAACCTCTACATGGGGTCTCTCTACACAAAAACAACAGGTGGATAAGATAGTCAAAGAGCACAAAGACATATTTGCCTCATCTATTCGAGTGCCTATGCACTGTCAGGTAAAGCACTCAATTGATTTGATAGGAGGTGATCGTATTCCTAACAACCCTATGTACAGGTGTTTTCTTATGGAGAATGAAGAAATCAAATGCTAGATCCAAGAGCTAATTCCAAAGGGCCACATCATACCAATCTCACCACCTTGCAGGAGCCCAATTGTTCTTGTATAGAAGAAGGATAGGACATGGTGACTTTGTGTTGATTATAGAGTCTTGAACAAGATCACAATAAATAACTGGTACACAATCCCTTGGATTGATGATATTCTCGATCAACTCAAGGGAGCCAAGTTTTTTAGTAAGATTGATCTGAAGTCAGGTTACCACCTGGTGTCGATTGAGAAAATTGATGTATGGAATACAACCTTCAAGTTTAAAGGAGGTCTCTTCAAGTGGTTGGTCATGCCTTTTGGCTTGACTAATAACTCAACCACATTCATGCAAATGATGGATTACATATTGCGACCATTCACAAACTCCTTTGTGGTATTATATCTGGATGACATCCTCATCTTTAGAAAAACTTGGGAGGAACATTTGAAGCATATTCAATAGGTCTTGGGCACCCTGTGACAACACACGTTATATGCCAATTTGGAGAAGTGTTCCTTTGGCATGCAAAGAATCCAATATTTGGGATATATTATGGATGATTAGGGTGTGCATGTGGATCCAACCAAGGTCCAAGTCATCCGCAACTGGCCAGCCCCGAAGACAATGACAGAGCTCTGTAGCTTCTTGGGCATTGCCAAATTCTACTGTAGGTTTGTGTTGGGGTTCTATTGTATCACTTGGGCCCTAATGCAAGTGACCAAGGGTATATAGAAGGCCAAGTTTGTGTGGGTTGCGTCCCAACATAAAACATTCAAGGATTTGAAATTCCGCCTTTGCGCAACACCAATCGTTATTCTTCCAGACATGCAAGAACCATTTGAGATTGAGACAAATGCTTCATATTATGCTATCAGTGCAGTCCTCACTCACCATGGGAATCCAATAGACTATCATAGTGAAACACTATCTGATGTTGTTCAAAGATACCCCACCTACGACAAAGAGATGTACTCCATTGTTTAGTCATGTCGAAAATAGAAGCATTGCATTTTGGGGAAGGAAACGATCATCCACATTGATCATGAGTCTTTGCAATTCATGCAGACATAAGGAAGGTTACATAATGACTGCCATCAGAAAGGGTCCATGCACCTGCAACAATTCCACTTGAACATCAAGTACAAGAAGGGAAACACCAACCATGTCGCAAATTTCCTCAGTCGACCCCTGGTTGTGGTGCTAACCAAAGTTCTTAATTCTTGTGGGCATAAGACGTCCAAGTGGACACTATTATACAAGAATGACTTTGAATTTACTGCTTCCTATCATACATTGGGCACTAGAAAAATAGTTCCAGACTTTCATCTCTAGGATGGATTGCTATGCCATATGATCTGTCTTTGTGTTCCTTTGAGCGAGCATGCAAAGTTTATCTGTGAAGCTCATTACAGATGGGAAACAAGACATTTTGGTTTAGACAAAACAATGGAAGTATTGCAAAAGCATTTTTATTGGCCAAAGATTCGATAATATGTTCACAAGTACATCATATCTTGCACTACATGTGTCATTACCAATCCCACCATCAAGAAATAGGGGATATACAACCCTCCTCCTACTTGATATAGGTCTTGGGAGTCCATCTCGATGGTTTACATGTCCGGTCTACCTTCAACCAAGCATGGGAAGGACCGTGTCTTCATGGTCATTGATCGATTCTCTAAGATGACATTTTTGGCACGTTGCAAGAAGAGCATCACAATCGAGGTCACTGCCAAGATCTTCTTTGAACATGTTTGAATTTATTTTGGGGTCCCACGAACCATTATCTCAAACCAAGACATTAGGTTCCTGGAAACTTTTTGGTCCAACCTATGGTCGATGATGGACACCAAGATGACTAAATCGACTGGCTTCCACCCACAAACTGATGGAAAAACACAGGTAGTCAACAAGATGATTGTTCATATCCCGAGGATGTACAATTCCAAACATCCACACACATGGGATGACATCCTTCCTTATGTTCAACATAAATACAATAGATCCCTCCACGACTCTATTGGCCACAAACCTTTTCTTTGTGTTCCAGACATTGGCCCCCATTGATGTAGCTCTGCCCATTGCAGCTGCACAAAAATAGTCCTCCCATGCTCAAACCGAGGCTGATTGCGCAACCAATTTTTTTGAGCGAATCCAACACATCCAACAATAAGTTCATGATATTTTGCAGAAATGCAATGCCAATTATAAGCAACACCACGATCAACATTGTGTACCACACAAGTTTCAGGTGGGAGATAAGGTATGGTTGGATTTGCAGAAAGAATGCCTCCAAGGACCCCATCGGAAGTTACACCCACTTCGATACGGGCCTTACACCATCACCAAGGTTGTGGGTGAGAATATTTTTGAATTAATTATTGCTCCTTTCCTTGGCTTGCACCTGATATTTAATGTGGAATTGCTTCGACCATATTTTCCACCTCTCCCAGACACTTCGGGCATGAACGAGCAATTATCCCCTACATAACTCAATCCTAACTGCATTGAACAGGTGAGAATTGATCGAATCATGGACACTAATAGAACATCCAACTCTATCAGGTCGTCAAAGCAGGGCAATTTCTTCATCAGGGCAAGTGGCTCACCAAGAGTAAGATTCAACAAAAGTTTCCCTATCTGATGGAGGAACTTGAAAAAATGGAGACCATTGCTTCCTAAGGGGGGAGGGATGATCCAGGTGGACATTGGTGTCCACCCACCTATTCCACTAGCTCAAATTATAGTTTCCATCTTGGCCTTTTTTGTACAGTTTTCCAGGTCCCAAACTTTTAGGGTTGTTTTGAGGCCTTAAATGATGTTTTTCTTACTTGGTAGCGCCCAATGAATCCTAGTTAGGACTATTGGGCTATTCAGAATGTGTACTCCTTGAATAGATCTTTCTGATGAGGTATCAAGAACCCAAAAAAAAGATCGTATGAAAAATTTGTACCCTCTAGAAGTGGACGTATCAACTACCCCATTGGGGCCCACAAACCTTTTGGCGTTTCATCTTCTTGGGTTAGTGTTTTGGATGTTTATGATTTTTCCATTTACACTTTATGTTAAAGAGGAATTTAGAGCCTCATTGTAACCGACTGCTTGAAAATTATCATAGCCAACACATCTCTCTTTAGAGATAAGCTATCGCCATTCTGGCTATCTTGTATGCTTTGCATTTTACAGTATTTTGTATTCCAGACAATCATTAATAGAATTTGAGTTTTACTGTATTATTGTGTTCCTTGCAATATCTCTGTGTATTTCATTGTTATGTCTCTGTTATATTTCTACCTTCATATCATTCTCAAAATAATCTAGATCATTCATGATGGCCTCCATCTTTGTTCGATCTATCTTGAGCTCCCCTCCATCAATCACATACCCCAAATACACCAAAGATTGCTAAGCAAAATCACATTTCTTGAGGTTAGCTAGTAGTTGGTGCTTCTTCAGATTCTCTAACACCTACAAGAGATGTGAGGTGTGCTCCTCCCATGTAGCACTATAAATCAATATATCATCCAAATAAACTATAACAAATGAATCTGGATATGTGCGTGTTACATCATTCACCAGTCTCATAAATGTAGCTAGTGCATCACATAAACCAAATGGCATGAACAACTATTCAAACAAATCTTGCCTTGTCTTAGAGGCAATTTTCTAGGTTTCTTCTTCCTTGAATCGTACTTGGTGTTATCCTAATTTGAGATCCAACTTGGTGAAATATTGTGTGTGCTGCAATTGATCTAATAGATCATTGATCTTGGGTAGAAGGTATCAATTTTTTAGTGTAATCATGTTCAATTCTTTGTATTCAATACACATTCGCTAAGTCCCATCCTTCTGTGGTACAATTATGATAGGTGACTCACAAAGTGAGGTGCTTGGTCAAATCACACCCTACTCCAACAACCACTGCAACTGCTTCTTCACTTCATTTTCTTTGATAATGGACTGTCTATACAACCCAATATTCGATAATCGAGAGTTTGAATATAGTTGTATTTCATGCTCCACTTCCCTCTTAGGTGGTAGCCTTTTCGGCTCCTGGAACACTTCTATGTATGGTATTGGATTACTAAGAGGGGGGGGGGGCGTGAATCAATAATGAGCAATTATAACACTTTTTAACCACAATTTATATTCCTTTAACTTATTAAAAAATGTTCATCATTTCATCATTATTGTATCATAAACATTAACATCCATCAATGCATAATAAACAATTATAAACACATCCACACAATACACAGTACACCAATATTTACATGGAAACCCAATGCAGGATAAAACCACAAAAGGCTTTTCTTATATGTCAATAATAACATTCAAGGAAGCACCAACTTCCAATTATCCATCTCCAATTGGAAGGAGGCTCTAACCCCCTATTTTCTCAGGATCCAACCTAAAGGAAGCTCCAACTCCCTAATTCTTTTGCTTCAACCAGAAGGTGGCTACAACCCCTTGGGTTCTCCGACTACAATCGGAAGGTGGCTACAACCACCTAGTTCTCAAGCTCCAACCTGAAGGAAGCTCCAACTCCCTGATTCTTCGACACTAACTAGAAGGAGGCTACAACCCCCTTTCCTTGCCCCATCTTGTTGCCTTGGAATATAAATGCAAAATGTAGACAACTTGTAACTGTCACTAAATCAACCACTGCCACTGTCACTTTGTCACTGTCAACCTGTACCAACACTCTATCAAAACCCATATCAACACTCTATCACAACCTGTGCCAACCTTCTTCAAATATTTCATATAGATCCGTGACCTATCTATACTGCAACATACAGGTATCTGAACCCTTCTTAACTACAACTCACAGATGTCTGCGTCTATCCTCACTGCAACTCGTGGACTACCTCAAACTCACCCAGTATCACCGTCACTGTCTCTGCTTCTGTCAAACCGTCACTGAAAAACCCGTCAAGTCAACCTGTACCAGAAACCTGTAACAACCCGTGCCAACAATATGTAACAATAATCTCATCAACCAAACTAGATCCAATCACCAAAAAAACTCTCAACAATATGCACAATATCACCAAGATCCACATCAAACAAAACTAATCATAACAACTCACAACCATCATCCACACATACCTCTACAAAGCATGTACCAATCACAACCAAGTACCAACATATACCACAACAAGTGCATCAACCATGCACAAGAAAATACTCCAAGCTAACCAACAAAGGGCCTCTAGAAATACATCATACCATCCATAAACCGAGTACCATAAACCCTTACATTGATCCATGTACCAAAACTTCACTGTTATGTAGCCTTAAATATGTACCAAAACTTCAATCATATACCAAGACTACTAACAAACGCCTCTCACAATGCTCCACGAGATATGCTAATAAAACCAAGCAAGTGCACCAACAATGTGCCTCAACAGATCTATCTCAAATCATACTCTACAACAAATACCATACATCCAAGAGGGCATAAACCAAACCTCACAAGGTCATGCCCTAAGTATGCTCCACAACACCACTAAGATACGATCTCAAAACATAACCATGAACATACCTTTAACTCTGTAGTATCCCTGTTGTATCTCATCTCTGAAAAACATACCTATAGTCTCTCCTCAGATCTTGAAACCTGGAACAAGTATCTCCCTCCTTGCCTTTTCTACGGATCCACACTTTCCCTTTCTACAGATCACGGGTATCCGTGTTTTCCTCCACTATGGCCTGCAAATGTCCACGCTTTAACTGCTCTGCAACTTGTGGACAACCTCAAAAACCCTGGAACAGTTTCACTTTCTGCAACTCCAAAACTTTCGCTCCTTCAGAACTTCGCTACCTCAGACCTACCACTTCATATTTGTCAATTGTACCTGCAAATAACCTTTCACAATATATATATAGATAGGTATGTAGGTGCTATTAGGAGTCCCTTTCTCTCTAATCTATACTCTTCAAGTGGCTTCCTTTATGGGTCATCTTCTAACTGTTTTACCCAACTTCCTTCTTTTAGGGCTAACCCACTTTCAACTACTTTACCACTTGCAACCACTTTAGCCATAAATAGTAAACTCACCACTTCTTGTTGCAACTAATTTATTTTTAATTATTTTCTTATTGCAACAAATTTACCCATGATTAACTCCTAGTTACAATCACTTTGACTAGCAAATATCTTCTAGGATATTCTAGAATGATTGACCTCTTTGACCTTCTAGCGGATTCTAGATAACTCATGAGGGTTCTCCAACTTTACTAAGCCATATCTTCTCAACTGTGAAGAACTATGTGACGTGCCACTTATCACCGGAAACGACATGACATTTACTATCCATCCATGATAGTCTTACTTGCATAATCACTGATATCCATACCTTTATATCTCAAACAAACTTGGGTCCCTTAACCACACCTTTGGGGATACCAGAATGTGCTACCAGAAATACTCAAGGGTTGACATCAATCTCTAAGGGTTGACATCAATCTCTAATGGTTGACATCAATCTACAATATCACTCTGCAAGGGTTGACATCAATGACAACCAACTATCCAAACCAATTGTCCATCATATGCCTATAACAACTCCTCCAATTGATGTTTATGCTATTTAGTACACACCTCCAGGGAAGCCTTTACTCTTGTCGACTAATCCTTAGTCCGATTTTCTACTAAGAAAAGTAAAACATATTTCTTACAAGAACTAATCAACATTTTGGCTCAGTTGGCACTTACCAATGAGATATTTGACTTGCATTTATGCATGTTGTTGATGTAGGACTTCCCATCCTTGATTAGTCGATACTAGTCGACTCTATGCATGAATATTTCATCCCTCATATACATGTAGTGGCTTCCAAACACTGCTCCACATAAGTCAAGGGGTACTATGTCCAATTCTAGTTCATCAATAAAATCAACACTTACAACAAATTTAATCTTACACTATTTCCTTACCTTGATCTCTTCATACTTGTTTACCCATCATAATGGATATGGGATAGGATGATTGTGAACCTCCAATCCAAGCTTGCTGACCATATCTGTTGCTATGATATTAGCATCTGATATAGAGTTGAACATGGCATCTATCTTGATTTTCTTGACTTGGATCTTGATGTGGAAGAGTTTGGTAATCTCCTTCTCTTACTGGTGATGAAGGCTACTTAGATTCACTTACTTCTTCACCGATGTGAAAAAAATATTGTCATCCACATTGGATCTGCATTCAATTTGATTACTCAAATCCATGGCTAGAAGATTATTTTTCTTTTCATCCTTCTTTCGGGCCTTTAGGTTCAATTTTGGATGTATTTTCTGTCACATTTCACTAGTGTTCCCATCAATATTGAAATGGTTACAATGGTTGCTAGGATCCTTGAACTGATGTGCAATGGCTATCGTCTTCTCATCGTTTCTTCCTTTCCACTTCTCCTTCCCCTCCTCGAAGCTTCATGGTGCTCTTTCTTCTTGGAATTGCTTGGATACCCTTTCTTGTGGCCTATGTTTTCCAAATATTGTGCCTATACACATGCCTCGTCCATTGTCCTTAGCTTGAAAAACATCACTTGCTTTCATAGATGGCTATGTATACCCCCATATACTTGAGGAGTACATATGGGCTCTTGGGAGAGATACCTAGCATGATGGCCATATTTTTGAGCCCAATATGATAGAACTAGGACTTAGTGAGGGTTTTGAAATCCTCCCGCTTAGTTATCGGTGGATCACCCTCCA
>JASDQU010102833.1:141627-154744 GCA_032191745.1 Picea mariana
ACGGACTATCTGGCCGATAGTCCGTATTGGGATTTAGAGCTACGTGAGGGTATGCATATAGAGGTCAGATGGGATTCCCGGTTCAGAAAGTCAATGGTAGAATGGAGGAGGAACCCCAAAAATAGCTGATGCTTCAACTTTTAACCACATGCACCTAGTTTGACACTTGTATTCCTGGAGCTGCATGTGTTCTCTTTTTGCACACATTAGAGTTGCATGCATTGCATCTCCCATGAATTAGGATAAACAAAACATACCTTTCACCCACTTTGGAAATAATAATAAATTATTATTTCCAGGAATTAAGCCCTCAAGCTTAGCCCCTCTTCCAACCTTTCATCCCCCTCTCCCTTACCCATACTTTGTGGAAGCTTATTCCCCCATCACTCATTCATCCTGGCCGGTCCACATGCAGAGATGTTTTTATATTAATAATGTGAATCATTACATGTACAAAAATCAGGCTCTTGGCCTTCAACACTTAGGCTCTCTGGCCTAATAATAACATAAGCCCACTAGCTTATATAAACTTAGCTCATCAGCCTATAAAACATAATTACAATTCATAATGCAATTGGGGCACGTACAAGAAGTACAGAGTAATTGTAATTTCCAAGAAGTTCCCTGAAGGATGCACTGTAAAGAAGTATTCCATCAGTCTCTAAGTTATATTTTTCCACTTTCTATGGCATATCACCTTGTTGTAGTTTTGCTACCAACTCCATGTACTACAAGGCGATGCTTGCAGCTTCCAAAGATCTTCTCTTTATATCCGTTTGATACCTGATAATGGTTATAGAATGTAATTTGTGTACTCTTCTGCTGAGTGCATCAACCACTTTATTCTCTTTCCCTTTGATATGCTTGATATCAAAATCATATTCACAGAGAAATTCCAACCACCTACTCTGCCTAGAATTCAAGGTTGGTTTATCAAGCAAATACTTTAGACCATTATGTTATATTCTCAATTCAAACCTCCTTCCCATGAGGTAATGTCTCCATTTCCTTAGAGTGTGAATGATGGCATATAGCTCCAAATCATGAGTTGTGTATTTCCTTTCATTCTCTTTCAACTTTCTGGATTCATAACAAATTATGAAACCATTTTGACCGAGGACTCCTCCCATTCCTTCTTTGCATGCATTGGTGCAAACCATTAAATATTCATGTGGGTCTACAATCCTCAAGATTGAAGCACTGGTTAACAGTTGCTTCAATTGCTGAAAGCTTCTCTCACAATCATTTGTTCACTGAAACTTCTTCTCCTTCCTTTGCAAGGAAGTGATAGGGTGAGCTATCCTCGATAAACCTGCGATAAACCATCTATAATAAATAGCTAGACCCATAAATGATTTGACTTCCATCATGTTCCTTGGTGTCGACCATTCCCTGATGGCCTCAATCTTCTTAGGATCTACAACTATCCCATCCTTGGAAATAATATGCCCCAAGTAATGAATCTTCTCCTGATAAAATGAGCACTTGCTCAACATGGCATACAGTTGGTGCTCTCTTAGCACCTGCAACACCATCCTAAGATGTTGTTCATGCTCTTCCTCTGAGTTGGAATACACCAGAATGTCATCCAGGAAGACTATGACGAACTTGTCCAGATAGTCCCTGAATACACCATTCATCAAGCACATAAAAACGACGGGTGCATTTGACAACCCAAAAGGCACCACTATGAATTCATACCATACCTTGTTCTAAAGTTAGTATTGCTGATGTCTTCATCCTTTATCCTCACCCGGTGATATCCCGATATGAGGTCTATCTTTGAAAATATCTTTGCATCCTTCAACTGATTGAAGAGGTCATCAATCCTCAGCCGAGGATACTTTTTCTTTACAGTTACTTTGTTCAGTTGTTTGAAATCGATAGACAATCTCAGTGTTATGTCCTTCTTCTTCATGAACAGAACTAGGGCTCCCCAAGGAGACACAATTGGGCATATGTACCCCTTCTTCATAATCTCTTCAAGCTACAATTGAAGTTCCTTCATCTTTGGCGTACTCATTCTGTAAGGATATTTTGACACTGGAGTTGCTCCAGGCATCAAGTTTATAGAGAAGTCAATATCTCTTTTCAGAGGTAATCCTGGTACCTCCTGCAATATATCCTCAAACTCCTTTAGTATCACATGATCTCCAATACATGACACCTTATCCTTGGGTGTTTCCTCCACATGGGCTGCAAATAATTGACAACCTTTTCTGCAGCACTTCTTTAGTTGCATTGCTGAGATTTCTCTGATAGCAATAGCTCTGGAAATTCCTTGGACTGTTTTCCGATTCCCTTCCTCATTCAGGAAAGTGAATGTCTTGTTATGACAGTCCAGGATGGCATGATGCTGGTCCAACCAGTCCATCCCAATTAAACAGTCATAAGAGCCTAAAGGCAGAATTTTCAATTCATCCTTCATGCTCAGTCCATTCAGGTCCACAAGACATGACTTGACCAACTCAGTGACTTTCCTCTTGGTTCCTGTAGCCAGCTACACTAGCCAATACTTTTCATGTTTTCTTCTCGATAAATGCAAATTTCCACCACTCTAGGATCTATATAACTATGGCTAGCCCCTGAATCAATTAAAATAGTAAAGGCATGGTTATTAATCATACCTTCTACTTCAATCACGTGTGACTAAAATTTATCTTGCTTGTTGTCCAGGGCTGCATAGATCCTTGGCATTCCACTTCCCATGTCCTCCACTATTTCATCTTGTTGAACATTGTGGATGAATCTTTCTTTATCATTTTGGTAGGGGTAATCTATATACCTATGGTTTCCTTTACAACCCCAACACTCCATAGGTGTCTGTCTTGGCATTTGTCCACCCATTTCAGCCTTTTTGGGCTCTCTAAAAGATGGTTGTCCCTGAGGACTGTTTCTGAAAAAGGATGACTTAGTTCCTTTCTGCCTCTGCTCTTTCTTGAACTTCTTCTTGTCTTCCCAAGCCTTTTGTAAGGTAGGATTTTCTTTTTGTTTTTCATATAAGAATTTATCTCTTCTTATCGTCTCTTCCATGGTCTTGGGGTCATCATACTAGATCTTGTCCCCAATGGAAGGTGGAAATCCACTCAGATATCTTTGAATCTTCACAGTCTCATCCTTGATGAACGGAACATAATTCAACAATTCCATAAACCTATATTCATACTCATCTATGGTCATGCTTCCTAATTCGAGTTCAAATAACTCTTACATCTTTTTGTCCTAATATCTCTTAGTCAAATAATTCTTCTCGAAATACCTCTTGAATTCTTTCCAAGTGGTATGTTTCTCTCTAATGTGTTGTACCTTCATAAGTTGATCCCACCACATAGATGCCCTTCCCTTCAGTTGATACATTGCAATTATTCCTTATGCATGAGAGGAATAATTCTACAGTTGGAAATATTTCCTCATGCCAAGAAACCATGTTTCGACATCTTCCTCCTTATGTTCTCCATCAAACGTAGGAGGTTTAATATTTTTCATTTCACCCTTCAGTTCATCCACTCCAGATCTTTTGTTCTTTCTGGTAGGAGATGGGCTTGAACTATTGCGTTCCCTTCTCTTTGAGTGACTTTGGGAGTGATGATGTTGTCTACCAACACCTTGATACTCTCCCCTCAGAAGTTCGGTGACTCCCAGTTCTGTTCAAGTCACTCTCCTTATCCAAATTCTTTTCTATTCTCTCCAAACTCTTTAACAACTTTAAATTGAATTCACCTTATTTCTCCTAAGTTTTCCTGATCTTTCTCCTATCTGCTCGGTGAGTTTGGGCATCTTTTTGCAATTTTTTCAATGATCTTCCTCATATTTATTTATTTATATAACTCTTTTCCATGCCCATTGGAGTTCGACCCTTCAACTCCCAAGTGGACATCCATTCCTTCTCTTTTGTTTTTTGAACTGGAAGCATTCTATGTCTCTTCCATTTTTTTTCACTTTGTCGCAATTCTGATCGGTTATGGCACTCGTCCAACTTCTACAACACAATGTGCAGACAACCATAATTTTGTCAGGTCATTAATCCTTAACAAATTCCACACATTCAAAACCAATCTGATTTAAGAAAACATTTTGATTTCATGAATCTTCCAAGCTCTACTCAGCTCTGTAAATTTCGGGTGATAGCCCCCCCCTCTTTCTTAGTTCCCAACCCATGCAATCATGGGCCGTGACTAAACACTAAACTACTAGGTGCTACTTGGTCTTTCAGCCTTTGGAGATTTCAAGGCACACACAACTATCTCTCGGAGTTCAAATTACCGAACTCGCGAAGTCGGGTGGATCAATAGTCCATGTTTACCCATCATCCAATGGCTGAAATCCACTATGGTATTTCTGTCTTCGAAGTTTTCAAGACTTCGGGACTTTAGACCTCATGACTTTGGGACTTCGGACCTTGGGAATTCCTACACTTGTTTCTTCCCAATATTTCGACATCCAAAATTCCAATCTACTTTACCCTTTGGACCCACGTAGTACATATTTCACCAACTAAGGAGGTGCAGGGTTCGACATCATCGAGTCCCACCCTACTTTCTTTTCATTTCGGAGTTTCTGGCATCAGGAGTTCGTGCATCTACACATCTCGTTTTGCCCAGTTGCTGAAATTCCAAAATTGTGATCTACCTTCTACTTGATCCAATAGTCAAGTTTTCATCCTCTGATATACGTTGTAGATCTTTCTTGGGATTTCATAGTTTCAGGTATGGGGAGTTCGTGCATATGCACATATCATTTCTCCTGATTGCAGAAATTCCGAAAGGTTTCCAAGATAACTCTCTTGCATTTCTTTAGATCTAATGGTCGTAAGGTTTTCCTTTGCTTCCAAATAGATCCTATAGCCCACATTACTCTACGGCCCCAATACCACTTATGTCATGGTTTTACTATATCGCTACTTCTCCTAATCTTCGTAACACAACCAAGTAACTCCTTGGCACTCCAGAACATTCTAAGGTCCAAAAATCGCTTATCCGGCTCATCCAGGCTCAACGTTGAAAACATGGCTCTGATACCATATTGTAACATCCTTGGCCACCAACAGGTCGGGAAATGCTACTAGAAATAATCCTTAACTTATCCCTTTTAAGATCTGATACCATATTGTAACATCCTCGGCCACCAACAAGCCGGGCAATGCCACTACGCAGAACATTCTCATACTTATATATATATAACATGCATATTAAATCTAACCGATTTAACCAGACAACACAAAGTAAGCACATGATTACTACTAATATACAACATCAAGGACATTAAAAATAATTCATATGTGCAATGGAATACATGATAACATATAAGCATCGAAAGCATGCACAACACAATATTAAGCACAAACTTATACTTATCTTTGAAACTGTGGTAATTTCACCAACTACATGCAGACCTTCCACAAACCTCCCAGCCTTAGACTGCATTGCTCATCACTCCCACTAGTAGGTCACCCCCGAGCTAGGACTAAGCTCCACTGGGTAGGGAATCCTAGGCTAGTCAATGTCAACAGGAACACACACACTTATAGAGGAAGGATTCTCTCCCAAGAGTCACTTACACCCACTTCTCACAGACCCTCATTCCCACATGCCTGTCCCACCCTAGGAGTATACACCTTCACTGTCACCCGGACAGTCCTTCGGCTGCTAAACCTCCCTTGCCTTGGGCTTCAACAATAGACCAGACTGGAAGTATCTGAGCTTTGTGGTAGCTACAGGACCCATTCTAGGAGTTCTCACTTCCTCTGTGCACTCTCTCACCTAGAGAGAGTCACTCATCGGCTTGGAAACCTGCCTCTTCAACCTCAACCACCTCCCTCACCTGGATAGAGTGTTACACACAGGCCAGACAACTTGTTTCCTTCAACTTGGTTTCCAACACAGTCAGGCCACTACGAGGCTCAACACAAACATACATTATCCAACAAGCCACACGCAAAGCGTCCATGACATTCAACTGGGAACTCAAACACGGGCTTCCCAAAACTAGTGATAGACAGACACTATAGCATAACAAGGATCAACAATTATGGGACATTCAGATTTCCCAACCAGCAGTACAAGACATACTCATGTCTCTAGTTTCAGGGATGTGTGACAAGCAATCCACGCAGAGTTCGAACACAGACTTAATGGTTTTGAAAGAGGTGTACTGGCTCCTCCAGAAAACAACATCATATTTGGGATTCAGAGCTACGTGAGGGTATGCATGCAGAGGTTGGATGGGATTCATGGTTTAGACAGTCGACAATAGAATGGAGGAGGAACCCCAAACTCAGCTGACGCTTCATATTTTAACCGCATGTGCCCAGGTTGACACTTGTCTTCTTGGAGCTGCACGTGTTCTCTTTTTGCACACATTAGAGATGCATGCATTGCCCCTCCCAGGAATTAGGATAAATAAAACATACCTTTCACCCACTTTGGAAATAATAATAAATTATTATTTCTAGGACTTAAGCCCACAAGCTTATCCCCTCTTCCAACCTTTCAGCCCTCTCTCCCTTACCCAGACTTTTTGGAATCTTAGTCCCCCATCACTCATTCATCGTGGTCGGTCCACATGCATAGATGTTTTTATATTAATAATGTGCATCATTACGTGTACAAAAATCATGCTCTTTTCATTCAACACTTAGTTTCTTTGGCCTAATAATCACATAAGCCCACCAGCTTATATAAACTTGGCTCACCAACCTATAAAACATAATTACAATTCATAATGCAATTGGGGCATGTCCTTGTGGTATTACAATTTTCTCAAAATTATGCATATGATAAACAAAATTTCCAAACCATGCTACAGGTCTCTTTCTATTTTTTGTTCATGGAGATTGTATCCCCATTCTTCGAAAATAATAGTTTCATGTTATCCTTGGTCGACACATAATTCTCTCAGTTCTCAATCTTCATATGACCATGACCATGACCCTATGCTTAGCTAAAAAAGCACTTGTCTAGAGCTTCAGGACCTCAAAACTTTTAGCCAGGACCGGATCAATGGTCCTTTTCCTCTTTCATGATCAATGATCGAGATCTACGTCAGGGCTCCATGCTTCAGGAGTCTCAAATTTCCTCACTTGCCTCCTCTCGAACATTTTTACCTTGAGTTCATGATCTTTTGATGGGTGTCCTCCCACAGATCACCGGATGTGAATCACTTGAATCTTCAGGCTTCAGAAGTTTCAAACTTTCTTCCAACCCTTTCTCTCAGAGTGATTTCACCCGAAGTTGACGATCCTTTGACATGTGTCTTCTGGAATCAACGGTCGATATGTACTCTGGCCTTTGGGAGTTTTTGACCCAACACAACCTGTCACATTTTTCTCCACTAGAGTGCCTAGTCTCCGGGCTGCACGATCCGTCACCACGTGGTGAAATACTAGAAGTGGACACGTGGCCCAATCAGGTGAGTGACATGTGTCACATTCTAAATGACATTTCAATACTCCATATGCTCAAAACTTACTAACACGTGGCACACATCCCATGTTTCCACGTCATCCTAGGTGACTTTCACAGGCCATGTCACTTCATAAATTCCAAGATCCACATCACCTCTAGGTGACATCATTGTGCCCCATCACTTCGGCTCTTTGGGATTTAGGACTTTGGGAGTTTCCATAATAGCACACTTCCAATTCTCCTAAACTCTGAATTCCCGGACTGGCCAATCTGTCGCCATGTGTCTCCCTTATCGGAAAACTGAGATTCACTTTGGGTCTCTGGGCTTCAAAAATATTGATTCTCAACTTCTCCTCGCTCACTCTTTCCCAGACTGCTTTTGCCCGGAGCACATGATCGGTTGACACGTGTCCTCCTATGGATCGACAGTTCCCAACTACTTTGGCTCTTCGGAGGTTTGTCTCTCAAGTAATAACATGTCACGTTACTGCATGCCTTTCAATTTGTGGGGGCATGCATCGACAATTTGGAGTAACCCACTTTTCACCCCACAATTCTCCTAATGTTGACACATAACCCCTTGGTGAAACCATGGTTTGGATTGTGGGACCACATTGGGAAATTATCTCCCATGCAACTTGGTTCCCTGTAATGTCTCTTGTTCATTGATATCTCTCTCCCATGGGATTCGATGGTTGTGACCTTAGCCCTTGCTTCCTTTTCATTGGACAACCCTTGTTCACTTGTCCTCCAATCCAACGATCCTAGATCTCTCCTGATCCTATAGTGGTGTTCACTCCCAAATTCGAAGGGGATGGTCACGATCCTTCGAACCCCTTACAACGAGTCTCTGGAATTCTATCTCCTATGTAGATTCTGCAACGCCATTCCTCCTAAGATTTTCAACTTCACGATCAGAGTTTGATCTCGACCCTGATACTCTGACCAACAGACCCGACCCATACCAGCCCAGTGTTTCAACCAGAAGCTCTGATGCCATTATGTAACATCCCCAGCCACCCACAGGTCGGGGCATGCTACCTTCAATCCCACCCTTGGACTTTGTACTCTTATCGATACCTTCTTTAATTAACAATACACATAAGATACAAGATTTAGCAGCATGCACAACATTATATAGCAAGCATGCATAATATAAGATTTAGTTAAATGATAATTAAAATACACAGTGGAATACATTCATACACAGATAATAATAACACAACAGAGAGCACTTATATTTATAAAAAGGTGACACCAACTGACTGTAGACCAAGAATATTCCACAAAACCATAGACACCACTGCTCCAAGTCTCAACAATAGTGTCACCCCTGATCCTGGGATATGAATCCACAAGGACGGTTCTAGAGTGTACTTGGGTTCCCAAACCAGTCAGCTCTCAAGCTCTCACAGGTTTCCCAACACCCACAACAATCCAAGTACCCAGCTCTCTTCTACCCAGCTTGTATTGCCCAAGAGAATGGACCTCCACCCTTCTCTGCCAAACATTCCCTCAAGTAGTCCTTCTCCTTTATTTTGGGGCCTCCAACACAGCTGGTCTAGAATCTCAATGTTGGAACTCTCAGGACTCACAGTTGTGAGAAAAACAAAGCACAGGCCAATGCATCTCAGACATGCAGGCCTCAAGTCATGGTTGGATCACACCAGTGACCACTATAGCCCACCATACCGTGGCTAATTCTTCATCAGTTTGGTTCCCTTTCCTAGGACAAGACGTAGATGAGGATGGATCAATGAATGGGTAAGTGGGTACATGGAAGGGCGTGAGGGAAAGAATGGTAAGAAATGCAAAAGGAAAGGATCGGATGAGACCACGCCCAATGACCATCAACCCACAACTGACCCCAAAATCAGACCAGGGATGGGTTTAAGTATCTCTCGTGGGGAATCAAGAACCTCATGGCCTTCCCCAAGAAGCTCACACAATCGATCCCCTTCCTTAGACAAAAAGGGTAATTATAATAGGAATAAACACTTATCCCCTCAAGCCCCCTCTCTTGTGGAATCATAGCCCCCTATAACTCTAGTCCTTATCCTTCTAGCAGCCAACCATGTATTTATTATTAATAATGACAAAAAAACATTAAATGTCTTGGGCACACTGGCCTTTTAATAATTTTTTTGGCACTCTGGCCTCTCATCATTGTAGAAATACATCATTAAAAATGGGGGTTCAAAACCTGGGGTGTTACATTTGGTCTACATGGATGGTTGCAGGTTCATGCTGTAACTGCCTTTGTATGTCGGATAAGCTCTGCAACAAGACTGCATTAATTAATTTATTTTTTCTTTCTCCTTTATTAATCTATCGTTGTCGGCCTTGAAACTCTGTAATTCATCCCTGAGGATCCTTACAGTTTCAGCCAGATTCGAAGGGGTTTCCACCACCTTCCTTTCGTCAGATTCTTCATCTCTATTGTGGGAGCCATCCCCCACTTCATAACATGTCACCATCCTTTAGAATTGAAGTTTTCCTATGATTTACTGACTGCTCGAGTGTTGAAAAAACACTTATTGTTAGCTAACAGTCTATTAGTTTATGAACAATACACAGTTCAAATTTCTTAAATGCACATACATAGTAGAAAGTTTCATTATTTTCCTCAATAAAATTTTAACCAGATTCTTTAAGAAAGAGGTAATATAGGGTGTCACTCTTGAAAGTATTCTAAATATGGTTTTTAAGCGACTCGTCCATGAGCCCAAGAAGGCCAAGTGTTGTAACCATGCTTTGATACCAATTTGTAACACACCCATGGTGGGGCGTAAAAATTTTGTTATCCTTAATAAATCAAATCCTCTATCCATAGTCTCTAATTTGGAAATCAGGCCTAGCCTCTCCTTCTTTGGTGACCATCGCATATGACCACAGGTTATGATCGAATGCCAAGGACACAGGCGCCAATTCCGACACTTTAGAACTTTGGGCTTCGGGAGTTTTTGATTCATCACACGTCAATTCCTCCGAAGTCCGAAGTGGCGAAGTTTCAAAATGGTGTGAAGGGATCAACGTTCCCTACTCTCCCTCAATATCAATGACCCTCAATGACTTCAAGCCTCCTAACTTCAGCGAAATTCGAAGCACCTCCTCTCAAAACCTCCAGAGTACTAATCCTCCAAAGTGCACCATCTAACGTCGTGTGTCCTTGGGGAGTTCGATGGTCCTAATTCACTTTGGGACTTTGGCATTCGGGAGTCTCAGACACTCACACAACCTTTCCTCCCGAAATAATCCATACCCAGAGTTCTATATCAAGCACCATGCATCCATTGTAAATCAACAACTTAGTTTCATTTCGAGACTTCGGCATAGATGTTTCTACAACCTTTTTCTCCTAGAGCATTTTCTTCTGGAGTCAAGGATCATGTGCCACGCGTCCTTCTAGATCAACAGTCATGGTTTTCTTTGGGACTTTGGCATTCAGGAGTTTTTGCCTCTTCACACTCACTTTCTCTTGAAATGATTTCACCTAGAGTTAGCGATATATCGATGTGTGTCTCCCATGAATCGATGACTACCAATCACTTCGACTATTCGGGCTTCAGTTGTTTCGAATACTCCAACACCTTTCTCCTCCAAAGTAGTTATCTCCTAAAATGGAAGATCTACTGACACTTGTCCTCAGCTGACGGATGACTCAGATGAACTCTGACTCTCCATCCTTCAAGAGTTCTTGTTCAACATATCCCCTTTTCTCCCGGAGTGATTTTACCTGAAGTCAACGATCTGTCGATGCGTGTCTTCCACAGATCAATCACTGCAAATCACTTTGGCTCTTCGGGCTTCGAGAGGTTCAACCTCTCCACACTCTCTCTCTCCTGGAGTGATTACACCCGATGTCAATGATCTACTTACACATGTCCTTTCTCTCAGATCGACAGTACATAAGGACTTCGTTGCTCCATGGATTTCCAAAGGAACTCATGACTAACCACCTAGCAACTTTTCTAGGTATGATGGTCATGATCTGGCCAATACCAATGTGTTCACTGATCGAAGGTTCATAGTGATTGTAGGGCCCCAACATGCACACTCTTTATCAGAGAGTTCAATCTCCGCAATATGAAAAGTACTCGTCCAACTCGGTCTAATGGGAGCCGTTGATATTCCAGCCCGACGAGGTCAATGACATTGGTGAATTACGGGTCACAAACTAGCACGTCTGCTAATTTCACCTTCATGCTCAAAATGATTCCCCACCATCGATCTCTGTTTGAAGATTGACGGTTCACAGTGATTGTGGAGCCCAACCTTTACAATATCAGAAGCGCTTGCCCTACTCTAGTCTAATCATGGTCGTTGATCTTCCATTCCCAACGAGATCAACGATGTTGTATGATTGTGGGTCGTGAACTAGCATGTCTGCTAATTTCACCTTTGCGCTCCACAATGATTCCCAACCATCTATTTAATTGAGTGGCTGGTGTTTAGTTCGTTAACTCTAGTGGGTATTTGAGTCGATATGATGACCGGGATGGATTCTCCTCCCGTTAAATGACTCGCATCCATCTTCTCTATCAGATTCTTAAGTCATCCACGGTTCTTGTTACTCTGGTAGTTCGGGTAACTTGACTATCGTGAAATTTGACATCTCAGAGCTTTGAGCTCCCGAGGTTCTGAAACCTTCATGAGCTAACTCCTTTAGCATAGGGTTCCTAGACCCAAGTCATGTAACATTCCCCCAGCTACCCGCAGGTCAGGGTACGCCACTACAGAGAAATCGCTCATGCTCTATAACCAGTCGATAACATTCCCAGCCTTAACAGGATGGACCATGCTACTCTAGGGAATGCTTTCGTTCCCTTACTATGGAGCATACGGTAACATACCCAGTAGTCAACTAAGCTATGCCACATAAATTTACTCTTTAAACTGCATGCAAATAAAACATATACATACAATACTCATGCAGAATCTTTACATATAAACATAAACAAACGATTACTTTCTTTAACATACAACTTTTATACTGAAATAACAGTAACTATAGATATGCAACATTTACAGGGAATTACCCATAAACATACAAGCAATTATAATCACATATATGATAAACTGTAACATAGGCATGTAAATAACAAAGAAACATATCATTCTATCATACAATTGGTACTTATCTTAGAAAGATTATCACCAACTGCGTACAGACTGTCCACAAACCTCCTATCCATATACTACATTGTTCATCACTCTCAATAGTGAGTCACCCTCGAGCTGGGACTGAACTCCACCCAGGGTAAAGGGTTCCTATCTAAGCTAAGGTTCATGGACAACAGGAAAGAATCTGTCTCAGGTGCTCACTCAACTAACAACCTACAGCCTCTCATTCCCCACATGCATGTCCCACCCAAGGAAGTGTGCCTCTTCTCTGCTCAACAGTTCCTTGGCTACCCCACTTCCCTTCCAAGGCTTCAGCAACAGGCTGGACCGAAAGTCTCAGAGTGTTGTAGCTGCAGTTTAGCACCTTCAAGAATCAATCCACGAATATTCTCTCGCTCGGAGAATTTCTCACAGGCATGAAAACCTTCTTCTTCAATCCCACTCCAAGCTAACTAGGTACACCAACCGAAAAGGGCTATGGGAACAGGCTCCAGAATGGTGAAATGGTTGTCTCAAGGATAACAGAATGCGTGAGTGAAAATGGTCATGGAATCATTGACTGGATAACTGAGTGTGGAAAGGAATCACTG